>QLOK01001808.1:0-44159 GCA_003313805.1 Tricholoma flavovirens
TAACAGGCAAAAGGTGCAACTTCTTATAAGTTGAAGCCAGGTTCCTTCTGTTCCCACACTTGGAACCCCATCGGACTTCCTAGTGTTCCCCTCAGCAATACCCAGAACTTAACAAAAATCCTCAATGGCCTGGATTTCCCAATACTATCAGCTCCTCATACCCCCACATAATTCACATCATTCAATGCAACTGTTGATTTGACAACATGTGGCCACTGATAATACTTGACCAGGAAACCCAAACAAAACACCTAAAAAGAGCTTTGTATGGTATAACACAGGTTAGAGGAAGGTAGCAAGGTGGTACTGAATTTTGAGACATAGGTCAAGGTTGGGGGGGTTAATAGCAAGGGATATCAAGGGATATCAAAGAGAGTTTGAGGAAATATTGAGGGTTCAATTAAATATTGAGATTGCGATAAAATATCGAGGATGCAATAAAAGTTCAATCGATCGGAGTACAAGGATCGAGTATTATGAGAAGAGCGACAATGGGGATGTAATGAGCAATTCATCAAAAAGAAGGACAGTAGTCTCCGGCTTTGTGTGGATTACCACAGCCTTAATCGCATAACTAGGAAGGATCACTACCCTTTACCATTGCTGACAGACCTACTTGACGCCCCCAAGAAAGCCCACGTATTCACCAAAATTGACCTCCACCATGCTTATCACCTCGTTTGGATTGCCAATGGCAAAGAGTGGAAAACTACATTCCGCACTTGCTATAGCTCATTTGAATTGCTGGTTATGCCTTTTGGCCTTACCAACGCTCCTGTGGCTTTCCAATGTTTTGTCAATGACATCTTCAGTGATCTTCTTGATGTCTGTGTCATTGTATACCTCGACGATATCCTCATTTATTTGGAAGATATGACTCAACACAAGAAGCACCTCAGAGAAGTCTTGCAATGACTTCGCAAAAACGGACTTTACGTGGCCCCCCCCCAAATGTGAATTCCACAAAGAAAGTGTTGAATACCTAGGTTTCATCCTCTCTACCACCAGCCTCTGCATGGCTCAGGACAAAGTTCAAGTTATCCTAGATTGGCCTGAACCGTGGAAAGTCAAGGATGTCCAGTCTTTCCTGGGTTTCTGCAATTTCTACAGACACTTCATCTTCAATTATTCCGAAATTGTCATTCCTCTCACCCAGCTCACCAGAAAAACCATCCCTTGGTCTTTTGACGACAAGTATCATGCTGCATTCCAACTTCTCAAGGAGGAATTCACTCACCCTCCTGTCCTAACCAAGTGGTTGCTGGACTCCAAAATGATTGTCAAAACAGATGCTTCCGACTATGCCCTCGCAGCCATCATTTCAATTCGGACTTCTGACAGTGATATGCACCCTATTGCATTTCACTCTCATTCCTTCAATAGCACTGAACTCAATTATGATACCCATGACAAGGAACTTCTTGCCATCTTTGAAGCTTTCAAGCACTGGCATCAATATCTTGAAGGCAGTGGCTCCCCAATTAGTGTTGTCGCTGACCACAAAAATCTCGAGTATTTCGCTACTACCAAGATTCTTACATGCCGACAAGTTCAATGGTCAGAGTACCTTTCCAAATTCAACATGGTCATTCATTTTTGCCTAGCAAATTAGGTGCAAAACCCGACGCTCTCACTCGTCGATGGAACATTTACTGCAAAGGGGGAAATAGCGACTTCGCCCTTGCAAACCCGAGCAATTTCCGACCTGTCTTTACCCAAGATCAACCTTTGTCCTCCCTTCGAGCTACTTACTTCGCAACTCCTGTCATTCATTCCGCTATCATTATGGACATTGAAAAACTCCACAATGACATTCGCTTATCCTTACCCCTTGATCCAATCTCTGCCATGCAGTTACCAATCCCCAGCAACCCCAAATGGACTCTCAATGACAGTGGTCTACTTCGTCAAAATAACTGGATTTTCGTACCGGACATCATGGACCTCCGACTCAAAGTCCTACAATACAAACATGATCATATCCCCACTGGACACACTGGGCAGAACAATACACTTCAAGCAGTTCGTCACGATTACTTTTGGCCTAACCTTCATATGTTTGTCCAAGAGTTCTGCAACTCATGCACTACTTGCAAAAGGTCTAAGGCTCCCGGGCATAAACCCTATGGGTTACTGAAACAACTCCCGGTACCTGAACGACCTTGGAACTCAATTTCTATGGACTTCATCGAACACCTCCCTAATTCATCTGGCCATACAGCTCTCCTCGTAATCGTAGATTGACTCTCCAAGCAAGGCATTTTCATTCCCACAATGGACGAAATTATGGCACCCAAACTAGCAAGACTACTCATTATTCATGTCGTCTCTAAGCATGGAGACCCTTCACATGTTACTTGTGATCGGGGTTCCAAGTTCGTTTCCCATTTTTCCTGCTCACTAGGAATTGCCTTAAACATGAAAATCCACTTCACTTCGGGTTATCACCCGGAAGGTGACAGGCAAACCAAATGTCTTAATCAAACACTGGAGCAGTATCTTCGCATTTTCTGCAACTACCAGCAAGACAATTGGTCAGAAATTCTTCCGCTTGCCAAATTCGCCTACAACAATGCTCCTAGTGCTACTACTGGTGTTACACCCTTCTTTGCTAACAAAGGCAATCACCCCAACATCAGAGTCTTCCCAGAATGCGAACTAGCTTCCGTCAAAGCATGCGATTATGTTATTGACCTTGAAGAACTACATGCCGAGCTTCGCACACAAATGGCTAAGGCTCAAGCTCATTATCAGGGCCCCACAGATTGCCGACAGGAACCCACACCAGACTTCCAAGTTGGACAACAAGTCTATGTTAAAGCAGAACATATCTGTACCACCAGGCCTTCCAAGAAACTTTCCAAAAGGTTCTTAGGCCCTTTCAATATTATTGCCCACCCTGGCACCCATTCATTTACCCTTTGGCTTCCCAAGCACTTATGCACTATTCACCCAGTTTTCCATGTTTCTCAACTAGAACCATCAGTACCAAACACAATCCTGAACCGTAACCAGTCACCTCCTCCTCCTGTTGAAATTGATGGCGAAATCGAATATGAGATCGCCAAGATCTTTGACTCTGTTAAGTACTGAACACGGGCGGGGATCCGTCGGAGAATATCGGAAAGTCCGGACGGGGTATCGGAAAGGACTTGGCTTCAACTTATAAGAAGTTGCGCCCTTCACCTCGTCAAGTGTCCTAATTTCAAGACAGAGGTAAACGGAGATTCGATCGGAGTTCCGAGGGAAGTCCGAAAGTCAGAGGAGAAGACAAAAGGTTGAGATGGGTAAACTTGGTTGATTTACAAACTAAGGAATACAAACAAAAGTAGCTAGCTTTTATACTAGTAAGACGGAGATAGGTGGGAGGCCGATGGTAACTACGGAGTCCGGGCTATGTCCGAGGCTGTAGCTAATAGTGTATCATAACTAAGGTAACGTAATATAAGTCTAAAACCAGGAGATCAAATGCTATGTGAGTTTCAGTAAGTAATATCGGCAGAAATTGATCGGGGTTCCGATGGAAGTCCGGTTTGCTGGAACGGGATGTAACAGACTCCAAGATTGACAACAGGTGTAGATGCAAGCTACTGTATTACATCAATGGTCCAGCTACAAAGGTACTGATGAAGAAAATTCATGGTTACTGGCTACCAAACTAGAACACGTGCAAGAACTCATTTCTGACTTTCACTCCCATTATCCCAATAAACTGGGACCCATTTAATTCACTCTTTAATCCGACCCAACAAGACTTTTATTCTAGTTACGAGCCATCATGAAATTTTCCTATGTACATTTTTAGGGAGCCTGCAGAACTCCAACCTCATCCCTATTAATTTTGACCTGCTGTCAACTCCACCTCACCCACCAAGTCCTCCCTTGCCGAGGGGACTTCTCCCTCTTCCAGCTCATATTCCTGCTCCCTCTCTGCCCTCTATTCCTCCAACTCCTCATTTTTCCCTTTAGGAATTCCCAAAACTCTTCATCCTCCTCTCTCAACTTCTCCGCCTCTTCATCTACCTCCCCCAGCTCAAAACATTCCCACCAGTCTGCATAATCCAACGTGTCCCCGATGGGCATCCACTGCCATGAGTGGCTCGCCTCGCCACATTGGCCATCCCCTGCTTGATGACCTGTCTGAGCCCCTTTACCTCACCTATTATCTCCTTCACTAATTCTGCCAACTCCCCCATTCTGGCCCCTGATGGTGCCCTGTTCAACCCTGTGCCATCCTCCCATGCCGCCCCTATACACTTCTGCTTCGACCTGCTACAGGCCAGGCATGACTTGCCTTGGCCCCCTTGAGTCCACTCGCATGCTCTTTCAAGTTGCTGACACCTGCAATTGTTAGTCCAAGGCAAAAGACAAATCACTAGTTATGCACCTGTTACATGAGACCTCTGCTGTCTCTAGTTCCTGCCCCTCTTTGGACCCCATGGTGTCCTCCTTTGTTGCTTTGGCCTTTTTCAGCCTTGTGACTTCACTTGGCACAGTGCTCACCTCCTCGACAGTTTCCTCCATGGCTTTCCGCTTCTTTGCCTTTTTTGCAGCTTTCCATGCTAGCCGCACCTCCTCAGCCAATCGCTCCTCCTCTACACATCGCTCCTCAGCCTCCCTCACTGCCTGCTCCAACTCCTCATGTTCCTCACACTTGGCCTCCTGTTGTGCGAGTTCCAATTCGGCCATAAGGGCCGCAGCTTGATCTTTTGCTGACGGTCTCGGGGTGGATGCATCTGGTGACATAGTGGATGTAGTTCAAGAAAGCTTTTACTGATGGCTTACCTAAAAAGGATTCCAACACGCACATGCCTCGAAGGCTCAGCACTAAGGGGGAAATACTGTTACATCCCAGGTTCAATTCTGCACTCAGCCACTCGGAACTCTGAGGCTTTCCGATGTTCACATTTCAAGTTCATCATATCATCCCTGTTACCAGTGCACACCAGTGCATTCCAGTGTAAAAGGCAGATATGAAGGTGAAAATAGCATTACTGTTACTGCCTGGATGAAGTGCCTCTCACGTTCAATTCAAGACAAGGTGGCAGACAAATTTCTCAAGAGATCATATGATGCCTCCAGTGATTATCAAGTTACTGCATTGGGTTCATGATTGGATGCAATGGCAAGATTGTTACAACTTCATCCAGGAGGCAAATCTGGAAAAGTTAGACAAAAGTTCAAGCCAGTATCATACAAAGCCATAGAAGGCATTCATATGATCTGCCCTGATGTTTTCCAATGTGAAACACTGTCTTGCAAAACCCACTCTCTGCAACAAGTCACCAGGATTCGTGATATACCACTTGTCACATTGATCAAAGGATTTAACATCCATGATAAATGTCCAGTACTTGCTGGAAAATGCACTGAGTGCAATACCATGTACTATGCTGATCATGAACATGCATCTATGATGGAAGGCAACCAAAGCTGACATTCCAGAGTATATATACCCAAGCTCTGCACAGTATCTCAAAGTTGGCCAAAGTTTATGGGTAGATCGACATTTCTCCAATACTGTTTTGAGTGGGATATCCCACTTTCATGCATCAGCATCTGCATATGCAGAGTTCTGGAATGATGCAGTCTGGAAACTACAGCCTGGAAACTCCAGAAAATAACTTGCTGCCAAATTTGGCATACATTTGTTCAAGAGTCCATCCAATCTCTTGCAAGTTGTTCTCATGTAAATCTGGAGTTGGAAGATGGTCTTGCATTGGCTCAGGTTACAAAACAAGCATTTTCTATTTTGGGTGACAAGGGGATCATCAGAGCTGCAGACCACCATCACTGTTCAGAATGCACTCAGAAATACAAAGCACAAACAGACCAGTTGTCCTTATATGATCCTGCAGCAACAGTTGGAATGGATGAGAATACACTTGTTCCAAGGCTTGAAGTTGAAGTTGAAGACAGCCAGGATTCTTCAAACTTGCAGTCAATACAGCCATCTAATACAATGCAAACCTCAGCAGATGACAATGCTGATGTAAGAATGATAGTGCTTGATGGACTGGTTGTTGGCCCCAGTGTGCATTCTCCTTCATAAATAATATATCCAAATCTGACTATAATTCCAGTTTTGTGCTTATAATAATTGTGAAAATGAACTTGTGAATTCTCAGGGAGGTGTTTTTTGTGAATCACATCAGCATCAGTTTGGTGCAAGATGTCATGTCATGTTCAGAATTGCCCAAATTCCAAAGTTGCTGGAACAAAGGTTTGTTTAACCCATCAGGATCTATGGAATAAACATGCTCAGCAACATAAATGCCAGACATTGCCTGGTGCATGCAGAATTTTTCAATGGCCAAATACTCAGCCATGGTTGCAGACTAGTCAAACCAACCAACCAGCACATGATGAACCTGTGGAAGAGGTACAATGGAAAACCTACTTCTCACCTTCCTGATTTTATTGTGTGGAGACTATCTGTACACCATGTGGTGTAGTGATTGCATGGGCCAAATTTCCAAAATCAGAATCACCTACAAACATCTTAGCATTTTTATAATTTGTGTTTCCTACTGAGGAATCAAGGCTGATTTATATTTGTATTGACAAAGCATGTGCTGTACTTTGCACTGCAGTTGCAAATGGCAGCTGGGACCGAATCTGGAAAAAACACACATGCTTCATAGTTGATTCATATCACTATATCAACCATCAAACAACTGATTACCTATGCAGAAAATGGTGCAACCCAGCACCATTGGATGGCTCTGCACCTAACCTGGTTATTGTTGAGAAGGATATGAATGGAAATAACTATTACAAATGTGCCTTCAATACACAGGTAAATTTATGCAAATTGCCATTTTCTTTTCCCTAACAATGGCATTTTTAGGCATGTGAACAGCTTAATGCATGGCTAGGAGGTTTTGAAAATATTTTGAAAAGAATGGTGCCAGGTAATTTTGACTGGTTTCTTCATACAATATTGTTTTACCACACCAAGCATGTGATTGAGAAGCAGAATAGCAAAAAGAGAGGTGATCAGGATAGTAATGACCCTGACAGTAGTGATTCTGATAGTGATGATTAGACATCTTAGTCAGAATGGTATATATTCCATATGTTTCAGGTGAATTCCAATGAAGTGCAATGCAGACCATTGGGTGCCATATTAGAATCACTGTATTCCATATTGTGAATGCTATTTTCATGTTCAGCTTGAAAAACTAGTCAGAATGATATATAACATCAATATGTTCCATATAAGGTAGGTGTTACATCCCAGGTTCAATTCCACACTCAGCCACTTAGAACTCCAAGGTTTTCTGATGTTCACATTTCAAGTTTATCATATCATCCCTGTTACCAGTGCACACCAGTGCATTCCAGTGTAATTTCATATTCCTTTACTTATTTCAAATTCTCTTAAAATACTTCGGACTTCTGCATGATTCCGCTTCCACACTTAGTTACATATTTAAAGCCTAGTACTTTGTTTGTATTCCTCAGTTTGAATATCATACCAAGTCACCCCAAGCTAACTCTCCAGTTCACCCCTTCGTACTCCCTTGCAAGTTCTGATTCTGTCCCCTTTGGATTCCCTTGGGTTTCCATCATCTAGTCCCTACTTCTCTGAAATTGGGAACCATGTAACAGGCAAAGGGCACAACTTCTTATAAGTTGAAGCCAGGTTCCTTCTGTTCCCACACTCAGAATCCCATCACTTCCTAGTGTGCCCCTCAGCAATACCCGGAACTTAACAGTAGGTCACATGACTACATGAATGCCATTTTCATACTCAGCTTGAAAACTGGTCAGAATGATATATAACATCAATATGTTCCATATACAGTAGGTCACATGACTATGTGAATGCCATTTTCATACTCAGCTTGAAAAACCGATCAGAATGATGTATAACATCACTATATTTCATGACATATTCCCCCAGGACTACCAGGATTCCCCCAGGACTACAGAGATTCCTCTAGAACTCTGTGGGGGAGTGTAAAGTTCAGCAATTTTCTTCCATGTTTTTGGGGGTACAGTTTCAATATTGGTAAGGCATGACAGGGGTTACCCTTATATGTAAAATCTCATACCCTTACCCTTACCCCTGAATACCCTACCCTTTGGGGTAAGGGTATGAAGACATATAAGGGTTGCCAAGGGTATGGAGGGGGTTGTCAAGGGTACAAGGTTTTTGCACAAATCAACATATTTTAGGTCAAAATTTATATAAAAAGTGTTGATAACTATTGTATTTGCTATTAATCCAACAAGTAACCTTCTTATAGACATAATGAAGCCATCATAATGTTGGACGACTCCAAAATCTGAATTTAATTCTTGAATATAAACCTTTGTAGCTGGAAAATCAAACAATATTCTTATGTAAGCATATCCCTATACCCTTAGTAAGGGTATAGGGGTATGCAAGGGTATGGACTTCCAAACCTCTACCCTTACCCCTCATACCCTTAACCCAAAAACACAGGGGTATACCCTTACCCTTGTCATGCCTTAAATATTGGACAAGTAGAGTGCAGTCCTCTCAGCCCAGGCTGCCATGAAGCCCTCAGGGATGCCATTTGCCTTCATTGGCCTGATGAAGTTGCTAGTTGACCACATCTTGAATGTGCATTCAACCTATTAGATTTCTTAGTGAGTCTTGTTAGTGATAAACAATCAACTCACTGAAGTTGTTGCCATGGATAATGCACCTTCTGGTGCATTGTCAATCAACATGTCAGATGGGAGGTGGGAAATAGAAGTGAGATGGGTACTGAAGGTTGTGAGGATGGTAGGTGACTGAAAACAACCTTTATATACTTGGTATGTGTTGTGAAGAGGGGTGAAGCACTTATGACATTGTCACTGTCAGTCTCATCAACACTGGCTCAAGTGAATGGTGATGGTTCTTTGTCTTCAGCAGGAATCGCCCATTCAACAAAGTTTGCTTGGTCTTCAGCACTTGCATACTAGGGGTCAGAGTCCCAGTAGTCTTGAATGGCTGTGATGGCAGCTGTTGCAAAGCTTCCATGTCATTCATAAGACCTCTGCTTGGTCTTAGATATTGAAAACAAATCAGCTGTGTAATTGAGTACCAGATAAGAACCTCACTAGGTAGAAGATTGGTTCTCCTGTTCCAGCAAGCATCTGGGTGTTGTTGGGAAACACCTTATCCCAGATGTGCTGTGCTTCTAGGAGCAGATCACTGAGTGACCATGGATTTTTGAGAGTGCCAAGATGCTGGTACCACACTGGAAGGTAGAATGCTTGCCAGTGTTTGAGGGCTCCCACTGGCAAATCAGAATTGCTGAAGGTAGTGTGAGTTTTTGCAACATGGGATGAAGAGGTGACTGCTGGCTTCCAGAACTCAATTTTAACATGGGACTTGAAATACAATGCCAGTGGTTACTATCCATTAGAATAGAATTCAGTTCAACATACCTTTGATGGCTTGTTATCTTTTGTAAGCTTCCTAATGGACATAGAAGTGGCCTCATCAGTGTTGTCTTCAGAATCATCTGCAGCATAATTGAATTGGTCAACTTGTGCCAGCTCAGTGTCAGAGTTGACATCAAACACCAATGGGACAGCAGCCTTTGGGTGCTGCCGGCCAGACCGAAAGCCAGTGAGGGCATGCCTTTTTGGAGGGTGAGATCCACACAGGGTAGTGATGAAGTGAAGTATTACTGATTTTCATCTGTATCATTCCCAAAACTGGAATCTGATTCATTAAGGGACAGTCAGGCTTTGTTCATGCTGGATCAAAACATCAGTACTGGATGTTTGTTATGTTTCAACATACCATCCTGTGGACTGAGAGTGGCCAATGTCCTTTCACTTGACTGCTGTGGACTCAGACTCTGGGCTATTCACAGAAATAAGCTTTCCCTTTTTGGTGCTGTGTGTGATAAAGTAAGTTTCTTGTGAATGTGCTTATCTGATCAAGTACTGACATAATATCATTCATATCATCATCATCATCTGCCTTGTTCCTCAAGCCAGAGAGATCTGGGGTCGCCAACACATGCCTTGCATCAATAGATGCATGAGTACTCTTCAGTTTGTCCTTTATCTTTCTTGATGCCTTAGTGTTACCCTTTTTAAGTCCTCCCCTTCCAGGAACTCAACATCACTGGATGTAATGTTTCATTATATATCATTATCAGTCCACATGCTCATTAGGGTTGTTCACAGTAGCCATTTTTGGCTTCATTTTTGGCTCATTTTTGCATGTTTGGCAGAAGAATGATCAGAATGATCTGAAAAATGAAATGAAAAATGACATGAAAAATGGCTACCATGAACACCCTGGAAAGCAAAAATAAGAAAAATGATGAAAAAATGCATTTTACATGGTCCTTGGCAGTGCTGGCAAGTGCTCAGCATATTAAAACTCCCCCTCAAATGACTTGGTGAATTATTTTTTCAAGTCCATAATCACTCCTCAACACTCACTAACTCATTGCTGGGTTATTTACCAGTCTTTTTTCAAGCTTTGAGTACAGGATAAATATATTAAATGATACTACTTACTACAAAAATTACTACAAAAGAAAAACTAACACGAAAGGGGGTGCATCATGCTCATTGGAGATAGGGGGTGGTGACGTGGCCATTAGCACCCAATCCACCCTGTGAGCAAATGCTTGCAGCAGCGGGTGTTGGGTGCTGGGCACTTGTCCCCCTGATCTCCTTCCTCGCCCCATCCTGTATGTGTTGCCCCTCTTCCCCCTCACTCCTGGCATTATTCCTCCTCCCTGCTGTTGTCCTGTTCCCTCCCTCATCACCCCCATGCACCACCGCCACTGCCTTGTGGTTGTTGTTGTTGTTGTTGTCTTGTGATTGTCCTTGTTGCTGTCTTGTGGTTGTCCTCATCATTGTCATCTTCCTCATCGTCAGTCTTTATCCCCTGGTCCCTGTCATTGTCATTGTCGTCGTTGTCTATCCCCTCATTGTCAGTGTTGGTGTCATCCTGTCCCATTGTTTTTGTCATTGTGGCTCCCCTTCTTTTTCATTATTGCATCCTCCCCATCTTCACCATGCCAGTTGTTTCCACCCCCCAAACAGCTGCTCATGGTGGTGGGGTGCTGGTGGCTGTCATCATCTTTGCCTTGCCATCCCTTGTCCCTGCCCAGTTGCCCCTGTCATTGGATGTCGCCCTGTATTGTTGTTGTCCTGATCCATCATCCACCCCACAAGCAGGTGCTTGTAGCAATGGCATCATTGTGGGTGTGCCATCTTGGTGCTGTCTGGTGTTAAACAACATAGATAAAACCTAGAAAAAGCAGATGAAAAGATGAGTTAGTTGAGAATAAAAGAAAACAACAAAAACATTACCTAGGGCCCAAATTACCTGTCGTCATTTGGGCCCAATGTGGTTGGTTTGTGGCAGTTGGTGGTGTTAGTCGACATGGGAGTGGGCATGGGAGTGGTGACAGCCGGTGGTGATGGAGTTGTGGTGGTGGTGGTAGCGGTGTGAGGTAGGGGGCATCATCGTTGATGGTGGTCACTGCAAGGGATTAGGCATCAGAGTGGAGTTTCAAAGCACAATGAAAATGGAACATGAAAATAACAGGACAATGAAAGCAAAAATGACCATCTTTGCAAAATGGGGGGGTGTACTCCATTTTGCAAAAATGATCATTTTCGGGTCATTCTTGACTCATGCTGAAGTTCATTTTTGAAAAATGAAAGAAAAATGAGGGTGAAGATGAGCCGAAAATGGCCTGAAAATGGCTACCATGAACAACCCTAGTGAGCACAAATGAAGCCCCACCAAAGGTTGGTAAGTTCTTCTTTCCTCCAGACCCTTCATCATTGCCAGTGTTACACAATTTTGACCTACCCTTTTCGCTGACAAGGCCATTTGTTTTCTGTGTAGCTTCATTATTGCCTGGGCATCAGTATTATGCATGTTTGAATAAGTGAGTGTTCATATATTTACTAGGAGGCTGCATGACCAAGACTATCCTTTTTTCTGCAGGAGGATGGGCTGCCTCTCTCTCAGCCTGCTGTTCATCATCATCCATCTCATTCTCCAATGTGGCAATCCACTCAATGAGCTGGGTCCTTTTTCATTGTTCAATTTTGCTTCTTCAGCCTTGGTGGACTTCTTCTCAGCTCCAGCCGCATTATCTGCTGCAATTTGTGCCTCTGTCCTTCTTGGTTTCGGTACTGGGCTGCTCAGGACCTCTTCATCAATGTCAGGCATCCCTGGATGGGTATCTTTGTTAGATGGATAAGTTACACAAGTATTAGTAGACATAGTGGTTTGTTAGTGATAAATTGATGGGGTGGTTTTTAAACAAGGTGCTGGCATTTGGGTAGATATTTTAAGTCCACTGGCTCACACTTATTGTGGAATCAAGAAGAGAAAAATCCACTTGAAGACAGTAAGTCGTGCTCTACTTCTTGTTTAGGTGTATCATGCACTTCATTTCTTTTTTTGTTTTCGACAATGTCTGGGTTGACCCGCCATTGGAATACTATGCATCCTCCCCTGAATACCCATATCCAACCCTCCCCACCATTTGATGATGTAGGTTTCAACTTCAATGGTCTTGGAACCAACACCTATAATGACAATGGGTGCAATGGTGGTGTGAGTCCCACACATGATGGCCAAAACAATCTGGGGCCCCACAAAGCAACCCAGGGTGATCTGCAGACATTATGCCATCCAATCCTTAATGGTAAGTTATTTCTCCATGCTTGTTTGTTTTATCTTTTGAGAGAGTCTTCTGTAGGCATGCCATGTGATTCCCTTGGAAACTATCTGCCTTCTGGTACTCCTCCACCACCTTACACCTTGCCCAGGGAAGATGGTGTGGCACACAATGATTGGCATCCTTTCCACAATTGTGCTCAATTTGAGATTGCTGATTTCTTATACATGCAAAGCCAGATGCCTGGGACACAAATTGATGGTCTATTTGATTTGTGGGCTGCTAGTGGCAACAATGGTGCTGAACCCCATTTTGCCAGCCATGATGACCTTTATGAAACCATTGACACCATACAGTTAGGTGACCTACCTCGGATTTTTCTTTTTTTTTTGAGTCAACAATGTATTACACAGGGCTCGAACGCAGTCCATGGCTACTGTACATACATCCAACAGCTGGTATACTACGCAAGTTGGAAAGGGAAACTGCTGCCCTGAGAATGCTCGGTAAAGCAGGAAGGAGGGCTGTGCCCAAAGGGCGTGGCCAACCAGACAACAGACAAGGTAAGCGTGAATGCACCTCCCCGAACCAGCAAAACAGGAGCACAAGGCCCATACTGCCACACCTGCCAGCCAGCCTACCCCAGGGCCCTGAGTCCCGAAGGACTGAATAGTTAATTCCTGCTTGGCCTGCCCCCAGGACATTTCCCACTTAGTCTGGCCTCTGGAGAGGAGAGCTACCTCCCTGATGCATGTTGTCAGGAGCCACACAGAGCCAGCCAACAAATGTGGGTTTGGAGCAACTGCAACCCAAAGCACCAGACAGGGGTCATATGCCCTGTGCGACCCACTCATCCAGGATCCCACTTGCATGGGGGGAAGGCAAACAGCATGGTGTTCACCACAAGTACATGTAAATGGTACCAGTCCTCAATGGAAACCGGCACCTGATGGGCATGTTCACACTCCATGAGGGAACAGACACAAAGCAGATGATCTCTGGTCTGGACAACTGAGGATTGTCTCCACCACATGCATCGGCAATAGACATTGCCGTCCAGGTGAAAGTGTTGGCGAAAATCACCAATGGGAGCATGGCCAGTAATCCTGCGGCAACTGCAGGCAAACCCCAAGCACATAAGCCTGAGGTGACACAACCATGGCCCACCCTTGTGGGTCATGGGTTTGAGGGGCTTGTCATGTATACACCCCAGCAGCTGTAATGACATGTTGCAGCTTGTCCCCCATCCTAAAGATGAGGGCCACCACCACAGCTTGGTGCTGGTCGCTCTTTGGGACAGACGTGTCCGAAGCAACGACCAGGAAGAGCTCATCGGTCAGGGAGAAGTCCCATGCTGAGTTGAGGGCCTTGATGTAGACCTCAATTCCATTCTTCTTGTCCCCATCAACAGGGACAGGACAATGGCGAATGATGCAAGAGGAGAACAGATCCTCCATGCACAGGCCAGGCTGAGACTCGGGCCCAAAGGGCTCAAACTCTTCAGCATGGATATCAGAGCAGGCATTCATGGTGTCCCCAGAGGGACCCTTGAGATGCACTGCTGACAAGGCACCTGATGGCCCCCCTGCTGCAGAGATGTTTGAGCAGCAGCCTAACTGGCAGCATCACAGCCTGGGACTCCATGCCCCCAATGGGGGTGGTGCGAAAACACCCTGTAATCCAGTGTGCAGCAGACAACTGCACCTGGCCCAGAGCCTTGAGGTGGCCTTGAACCTGGGAACCCTGGAAGTGCCATAGGTGGGTGCCATATGTGAACACTGGGACCACGCAACACCTGTAGAGCAGATGTTTCTGAGCCAGGGTGATGCCCTGGTTAGAATTGCCCAGCATCCCCAAGGCCTTCACCATAGTGAAGGCCTTGGTAGAATAGAACCTAACATGCTCCTTAAACAGGAGCTTGTGATCAAAGAAGAACCCCAAGTACCGCCAAATGGGCTTGGGGTTGAGGGGAGTGGCACTGGTATCTGGGGCAAACCCAAGATCAATGGGTGGGGAGGAGAACCTCCAAGCCCATGAAAAATGAAAAACCTCAGACTTGTTGTGTTCAAGGACAAGTAACAGGAAAGCAAAGGCCTGGAATATTACGCCATAGGCCTTGGTTAACAGGGGGAGGTTGTCTTCCAGCCTCGCTGACCAGGTGATGAACTTGCCATCATCAATGTAGGACATGAGGTCAACCTTGCAACCGATCTCAAGCCCTGCAAAAATGTTCAACACAGGTGCAATGTAGAGTGCAGAGAGCACAGGGGACAAGGCAGAGCCCTGTCCCATGCCCACATCAGCAGGAAAGCTGCCTGATGAGAATGAGTCCCACTTGTAGGTGGTACAACAACCCACAAGGTACAAACAGAAGAAGTTGACCACCACTGGTGGAAAACCAGACCATGAGATGATGTCCAACAGAACTGAATGGTTCAAGGACAGGAAGAACTGAGCAATATCAAAAGCAATCACACTTGTTTGGAGGTCCTCAGCCCAACCTGCCCTAATCAGCTGGGTGAGGTAGACTCCCACATCCTCAGTGGAACACTGGGTGACACTCCCAAACTGATTAGGTTGGAAGGTGGCATGAGCAACACTGTTGAACTGGAGTCTGCGAGCAAGCATCTTTTCGACCAACTTTCCCAAGGTGTTCAGGAGCACAATGGGCCTGAAGGACTTGGGGGTAGAATAATTGGGCTTCCCCAGCTTTGGTATAATGACCAACAGGGACTCCTTGAAGTGAGAGTGCCAGTGGCCCAGCGAGATGCATGCTTCCACAATGTGAGTAAAGAGGGATGTAACCCTCTGGTCGTGGCACCACCATTTGAGAAATGACCATGTGACATGATCAGGACCTGGGGCAGAATGCAATGCACACGCCTGAAGGGCCTCCTGCATTTCTAGCATGGAGAAGGGAATCCACTCCCACATTGGGAGTGGGGGATAGGCCCCCAGATAGGACAGATCAACCACCCAATGGCAGCATTGTAAGTCCCATCCAGAGCACCCCAAAGAGACACCAGGTCGTTTCAAGGGGCACCCCTATAAGAGATGGCCTTGTACAACAGGAGGTTGCATTTGCAGTTCCATGCCATGAGGTCTCACAGTCACTTATTGATAGAGGCAATCTCCTTGATACATGCCTCGAAGAAATCCCACTTGGTTCCCCTCATGGTAGAGCAGTAGGCACACCACTTGCTCGGATCCCAGTCAGCCCGGAAATCTGCAAGGGCATCAGTGCAGTCCTGATCCCACCAACCTTTGGAGTGGCAGGAAGACTTAGATTCACTGGAATGGTCGGACCACACCTTGGCAAAGGCAGAAGAGATGGCTGAAACAACCCCCTCCAGCTCCGTGACAGATGTGCCTTGCCACCCAGAAAGGGAAGAAAGTGCAGATGCAACATCAGCCAAATACTTGGCCTCCACATCAGACTCCAGCTTTATGGACCATCAGGTGACTGGGATGAGTGAGTCCAGGCCAGGAACAGTGACAACCAGGGGGGCATGATCAGATGGCTCCCTAGCATCAGGCAGGATCTGATGGCTGACCCTAATGGACAGCTCCTGACAAATAAACAGCAGATCTATCACTGTATGGGATAAGACCTGCTTAAATGGGAAGTGTGTGGGACCAGGCTGCACAGGAAGGTAGCAACTGAGACCCAGGCATTTGGCAGCTGCCACAAGGCGCTCTGCATGAATATTGGACTCCAGCAGGAATTCCAGATCCCAGCTCCTATGGCAGACATTGAAATCACCCCCCATGACCATGAGATTAGGCCAAGTCCAGACACCCTCATGGAGGGCAGTGATGGCCATGTGATTAGAATCCGAATATACATTCACAAACAAGGAACAGCCTGCCCCTCACCCCAGGGACAGGACGATAATATCACGATGATCAATGAGGTCCCTGCAGTAGCTGGGCCTCAGAGGTTTAATACACACATTGAAGTACATAATGGAGACGTGTGCAGTCCCCGAGGCTGCCTTGAGCTAGTGATGATGATGTTCTAGTGATCCTCGACTATGTACATGTGACTGTCTACTGGCTACCATGGTCATGTGACTACTAGAGTAGGTGCTCGTGCACCCTACTCCATCTGCCCTCCACCTCAATCAATGGCGGTGTCCCCGCCGCCTCACAACTCTGTCCACTATTCCTTCACCTTCCATTTTCTCTTCATCTTCTCCGGTCTCCTTGTCATAGAAGAACCCAGGTCCGATAATGTCTGCCATACAGCGGTTTGTGTCGGCCTCTGTCGTACTTTGCTCACTTTCTGTTCTCCGCATCCTAATCACTTCCTTCTTCTCCTTCTTTGTTCGCTCTTCCTCCTCTCCTGTGACCCATTTCATGTATATCTGCTGTGCCTCTGCCAAGTCTGTTCTGTCCCTTGGAATGAACTCTCTCAGTCTGCATGCACTGAATTCACCTTCTAGTCTTGCACCATCTAACATTTTGAGTCTGTAAGAATTCACTAGGCATTCATTTACTTGGCACAGAATTGACCACATTGGGGCGAGTTTTCATTCTGACCTGATCGAATATGCAAGGTCACTGCAGAAGACTTGTACAAGTTGTCCAATGTGGAAAACCACTGGTCCAGCTTTGGACTTCAAGACTTTCCGGTCAAATGCATCTTTCCAGCAATCTGCATGTCATACTGCTTCTGAGTTTGCATCTACTTGTTGCTGAGCCACATACGCCATGTGGGTTTCGATGTCTTCTGAGCTGATTGGGTCTGTGCTGATCTCGAGACTGGTTTTAGGGGTATTGACAACTAAACCGAGCAGCAATTCCTTGGGGGAAAACTTGAGCGAGGGGAGTAGGCATCGGTTGAGTATGCTGATCACATTTAAGAAGTGATCGGGCCAGTTCCTAGGTAGGCTATTCATATCCATCTCATGCCATCCATCTTCGCCCAATTCCGGTGCACATAGATGGGCTAGAACATATATCAGCAGTTTGTTTGTACCCTTGATGAGACCGTTGACCCATGGCGAGTAGGCTGGTACTATGTGGGTTTTAGTGCCTGATGCTTCGCAAAATTATGCTACTTCGTGATTATCAAAGTGGCTCCCCCCGTCGGTCATGAACGTTTCAGCTGGTGTGAAGTTATGGAATATGTCCTTTAGTGATTTTAGGGTTGTCTTCCTGCTGCCATGAGTTTTGAACATATACCCCCACACGTGTTGGGCACAAGTATCCAGGTATAGTCCAACCTGATGGAACCCACCTTTGCCTTTGGGCAGGGTGAGATAGTCTCCAACCAGGAGTTCGAAGGGGTGTCGATGCATGATTGGATTCAGTAAAGCATGTAGGTGTGCTCCTCCAAAACTTTTGCAGTGCACGCAGTCTAGGATCGCCTTGACGATTGAGCTGTCTAGCGCTGGGCTGTGTATTTTATCCATTAGTGCGAGCTTTATGCCATCCCTGTGCCAGTGACCTCTGTCCTCATGTTCCTTTCTAGCAAGTTCCACTGCTTCTGTTTTGGTGACACATTCATGTCGTGGTCTTGCTCGGATTTTGTTTCCACCTCTGATGAACCATAATTTTCCTTCATCTATCTGATAGTTCACAGCGTTGTGCTGTGCACATTTTCGGTCTCGGATTCTTGTACCATGATTAAGTTCGAGCAGTGCATCTATGATGTGGGCAAACATAGGTTCGTTTACGAAATGCGTGTGTAAGTTGAGGTGTTCAGCTGGTACTGCAACCTGGAGTATGTCTTGTACGACACCTGTTAGCGCATCTGGGTCGGGGCATATGTCCCATTCACTCCCGTCCCCATGCTCCTTTGGTGTTCCTTCATATTGCCTGCTAATGCCATCCGCTATGTTATTGATTCCAGGAACATGTTTGACATCATACGCTAGGATGCCATCTCTCCAACACGCATGTGTTGCATGCAGAGCATCATTCAGTAGTACATCCCTCAATGCTTGGCAGTCTGTTTCCAACTTAACTGGGGAACCCCAAATGATATCTGCAAATTTGTCAAGGGAAAACTTTAGCACAGCAAATTCCAGTAGGTATGGTTTATACTTCTCCTCTGACGCTGATGTTTGCTTGGAGGCATATCCCAGAGGGTGCAGGCATGTTACTGCCTTGCCTCCAGGTAGGGTTGATGTTATGCGTTGAGTTAGGACGCCCATGAATGCGTCCTTAGATCCATCAGTTGTGATAATGAAGGGTGTGCCATCGAATACTGGAGATTTCAGGACAGGTTTGGAGACCAGTCATTGTTTGATCTCCAGGAAGGTCTTGTCATGCTTGTTATTCCATATTCCATCAAGTTTGTAGTTGCGCATAATGCATTGGTAAGCCTGTTTGCCTATCCCCTTGGGAGTTTCTACTGCACATAACAGGTCTCTTAGAGGTTTTTCGAGTTTTGCATACCCTTTGACTAGGTCGCAGAAGTAGCCTGATAAGCCTAGGAACCCTTCCAGATGGGATGCATCTTGTGGTTGTGGCCAGTTTACAATTGCTGTCAGCTTTGTCGTATCAGGTTTTACTCCATCCGGCCCCACCATAGCACCTGCGAAAACTGCTTCAGTCATGAACACTCAGAGTTTACTGGCTGATAAGGATAATTTCTCCTGTCGTATTCGCTCCAGTAGGTGGTGAAGTTTCTTCATGCCTTCTTCAAAGGTGTTTGCAGCTGCGCCCCCATCATCCACGAAGAGTTCGATTGTGTTGTTACCGATGATGTCGCATAGTCGTTCTGCTGTGAGCTGTCCAAACTCGGATGGACCCCCTGTGATCCCAAATGGTAGCCGTAGGTATTTGAAATAACCTTTACCCTCTACAAAGAAAGTAATATATGGCTGTGAATCATGGTCAATAGCAATGGCATAGAATCCGGCCGCAAAATCAAAGATGTGGACGTATCGATGGCCCGATAAGCGCTGCTGTTTTTCTCGTATGTCACCCTGTGGCATTGGTGCTATCTCTGTGACCTGGTTAACCTCCGAGAAGTCCTGGCACAAGCACCATTTTTGGCTCATTGATGGCTCATCACTGATGTTCTTTCAATCTGCTGGTCTCGGTGGTAGGTCTTCCGCACTTGGTAACCCCAATTCCACACATTGATTGTTGACGTGGTGTTTTAGTTTGTCGAGTGGTAGGCCTTGGCCTTTGTGGGTCATCTTTGAGAACACTACTGGCGCTACTGCACATACGTCTCTGGGGTGTATTGGCATGACAATTCCTGCTTCAACCATTTTGTTGACTTTTGCATGGAGGTATTCCTTTTGTGTCGGGTTCATCAATTGTTGTGGTATTCTTGTGCGGAACTTTGTTTCTGGTGGTATGTTCAACTTGTGTACTGCCCCTGGTACTGTGTTTACTTCGCTCATTGCCAACACGAAACAGTCTGCAAATTCGGCGATTAGGTTTTCAACTTCATGGCGCTCCTCGAACGTGATGTCAGGTCCTATAGAATCTGAAAGTATTTGCTTTATATGCTCTGGTTTGAAGGGTTCTGTGTGTTGGGTAAAGATATTGCTGTTCGTGGTGGTTATGTGGTGTACGTGTACCGGGTTATCTGGCCAATGGACAAATGTTTCGTTAGCTCTATGGGTTCATCGATCTATCTCGAGGTTGATGGTTACTTCACTCGAGGGGGGTTTTTCCTTACCCCGCAGCTCATTACTATGCTCATTCGCCTCTCCGTCTATATTTTGTTCTGCTAGATCTAGTGTCATTTCTGCTTTGTCATCGGAGGTTCAGTATTGGTCTATGTTCTCATTGTTTTCGTTACACATGGGTTGTATGGTTTTATGGATATTATTTGGGACTTGCCTCAAAAGAGGATTCTCGCCAGAAGTGCCCCCTGTTATATTTTCCCACTGTTTCACATCTAGTGTGAGGCGTATGCCTTTTTCGTCCCTGGTGTTCATGCTTGTTAGGTGTGCTTGATTGTGCAAGACAAGTTTGAATCTGGTATGTGGGTGTTTAATTGTCACTATGTCCGCTTCGTAGTCGTGTATCACCTTGAACTGTTGGAGCAGTGGTTTCCTGAACAGGAAATCCCATCCTCATTTGCTGTCGAATGCTTCAAACTCTCCATAAACCTCCATGCTACCTAGTTCGATGCGTCCTTTCCATTTCCATTGAGATGGTAATACTGCCCCGTCCGCCATTCGCAACCGGCATTTAGACTGCATCATGTCGCTGAGCTGGTTTTGTACACCTATGAAGGCTGTGGTGCTCATGGCACTGACCATTGCGCCTCCATCGAATAAGGCTTTAACCTTTAACCTTCTCCTGTTCAGACCAATTATATGTATATTGTATATGAATGGGACTTCATCCACAGTTGAGCTCTTAGTAGTCTCAGAACACTTGATCAAATACAGGTCGATAGTGTTGTTGTTCATGTTCATTATAGATACAATGGGGGTGGCGTGCGTACTGAAGTTCTCGGGTTTGCGCCCAATAGACAGGGGATCCAGGGCCACCTGTCTGTCCTCTAGACAAGTGGCCCTTCCTCGTTTCCCTGCTCTTCACCATAGCCTGCCCATGCGAACTCTCCTGCTTCAGTTACATGGTTCACTGCTACTGCTTGGTCCCAATGGCTCCGTCCAAGGCACCTACCGCACAGCGCTCGCCATCTGCTTTCTTGTGGGGGTATCTTTGTTGTGCTTACCACCGTACAGTCCACGCCTCAATGACCTTGCATTCCGCATGTATAACACTCTCCCGAGCATACTTGTGCTGTTCCTGGTCGTAATGGGAATGGTGTGTGTATAGTGATGGGCACATTTTCGCCATGTACTGCTTTCCAGGTGCGTAGTTGCTTGAAGTACAATGTGCATCCTTCAGCAGTGTTAGGGTGGTGTGGATATTTTGTTATGTTCGCTTGTACGATGCTTTTCTCGTCTTCTGTGGTAGCGCTGGACAGACGAGGTCTGGCTTGGCATGTGGGATTTGGCTGTTGTGGAAACTGGCGTGGCAGTGGGGTGGGTGTGGCTATGTGGGTGCTGTTGATGGTAGTACGACTGAGCTGCGCAGTTAGATAGGAAATAGGGTTGTTGGTGCACGCTAGCGTGTGTTCGATGTGAGTGATCTGGGTGCTGAGGGATTCTATTTGGGCTCCGCGTTCTCGGTGCTTCCTAACTTCATCTCTGATGTATGTCCTGTCGACTGTTTTGATTGCTGTACAGAACGCCTTCCAGCCCGCGTGTGATTCACCGACTTTGTCTTTGAGGATCTCTGGTAATTTGTCTCGTACATGTACAATGTTTGCTGTCCCTGCGTCGATTTTGGCATGTTTTGCAAGTTCAAAGAGCTTCTTTACATGCACCTTATACGTTTCCACTTCCACTCCACTGTATGACTCCGTCTTATCCAGATCATCCGTCTTCAACACCAACTCCAGCATCTCCCTCTCTAGTTCTGCAGTTGTTTTCTTCACCTTCTGTACCCCGGGGAACCTGCTATTAAACTCAACTTCGAAGTTGGCCCATGTTGTTATCTGGCTCCCTGTATCAACGTACCATTCTTCAGCCAGCGAATCTGGTGATAGGTACAACCCAAATCGTTCTACTTTGTCACTATCTGTCATGATCTGGGTTTCGTGCATGACTCGTAGGAACCTCAGGAGGAACGTTGGCCCCTGGATCTTGCCATCTGGTTCGCCGTCAAACTCATCTAAGTTCGTTAACTGCATAGCGTGCAAGCTAGTGGGTGCTTGGGGTTTTTGGATAGGTGATGGAGGTGGTGCAGGGGGTAGTCCTGGTGAGCGTGCTCACGGTATGCTGGACGCAGTGGATGTAGTTATCGAACTTTCCGATTGGGGGCTAGATGATAAAGAAGAGTTTGTTGTTGTTGTTGGGACTATAGTATCTGCTCGGTTGCATCCTATGAATCGTCCTTTGCTGTCCCGGGTCATGTACCTTTAAGGGCTGCTCTGCGTGTGTTAGGTGAGGCAATAATGAGGCATTCTTGGTTACATGTTATCGGGAAATTAACTGCACTGGTTCCGCAGGTTCTGGTTCAGGTTCAGGTTCAGGTTCAGGTTCTGGTTCTGGTTCCATGGTTTCTGCTTAAAGATGTGGTTCGAAGCTTTCTCTCATCACCAAGATGGAGATGTGTGCAGTCCCTGAGGCTGCCTTGAGCTAGTGATGATGATGTTCTAGTGATCCTCGACTATGTACATGTGACTGTCTACTGGCTACCATGGTCACGTGACTACTAGAGTAGGTGCCTGTGCACCCTACTCTAATAACCACTTGTGGCAGGTCATCCGCAGATGATGGGTGGAAAATGCACCCCCAATTTGGACTTATGGGGGGGCTGACAACTGCTTCCCCCTTGCAAGAGGAGGACAAAGGGGCAGATCTCATGAATGCCCATAGGGGCTCTTGTAACCAAAGGAAGTCATAGTCTTCATACAAACTGGCTAGTAAAGTGTCTGTGTGCATGTAATGACAGTTCACATTCTGACAAAATATCCATATCTGAGGAGAACTAGAAAGTCTATCCATCATTTACATTCAGCCTCCGCCTGCTGTGGGACAGTGAGTGTTTGGGGAGTGGGAGTGCTGGCACTCACATACCTCAGAGTAGCATGCCTTAATCCACTCTGAATTAAAGTGGTGGTGCCAGAAATCACACTTGCAGTCATCCGCAGCGTGTGCCTTGTGGCAGTTAAGACATCTGATGGGGTGCAGGCATGGGAGCCCCTCCTACGTTGGGGGAATGGGGGGATTCGCATTGGGATTACCCTTACAACAACCTGCAAGGGTGTGGTGGTGCCCCTTGCAGTGGGGCCCTGAGCAGGTAGGACACCTGCCCTGTGGGGCATGACAGGCCGACTCTGGGTAACCCCAGCGCCAACAGCGAGAGCAGAGGGCCATTCCTGGGTTAGCCCAGGCAGCCCTGAAGCATGAAACATACTGGCAAAACTGGTCTGACTGCTTGAGCAGGGCCTTCACCCTGGCACCACTGCCGAGTCAGCAATGTTCAAGTAAACCATAGCTGTGTCTGACTTCAGCAAATCCCTGACCACTCATGGAGGGGTCTGAAGCATGACAAAGTCCCTCACAGAGAGGCCCACCTTAGTGATCTGCTGCAGGACGATCTCCAGAGTGATCAGCCTGTCATTAGCAGTGATAGAAACATCGACCAACTTGAGGTATGACATGGAAGAGGGGAGCTCTGTAGAGGTGGAGACAGCCCCTGGGAAGGTGGAGTGAACACCCTCCCTAATAAAACGTAGCTCATCTTCTGAAGCCACAAGGTCAGTGGCAATGGAGAACCCTCCATATGGCAGGGAGACACTCTGAGCCACGAGTTTAGAACAGTGGGTCATGAGTTTAAGGCAGACCTGGTTGAGAAGGTCTGCAGGGTTGAAGGCTGCCAGAATGGGGGAGACCTTGATGAGCACCTGATGGTGGGAGGTGCTGTGCACAGTAGAAGGGGCCTTCTTAGGCCTCTGGCAGGGGGGACCAGCCCGCTCCTGCATCGCAGTGAGACAGCCAGTAGGAAGCTCAGGGAAGGCCTTGGCCAGATGGACAATGCCATCCACTGAGGCAGAAGGAACCTGGCCACCCTGAAAGTGGGCAGCCTGGGCAAACATCAGTGCCTTCTGTGAGGGCTGTATGGAACAATCAGGCACAGGTGGTGGAACACCTCTGCTACAGGGAACACCCCCCCCCCCCCCAGCCCCTGACAGGGGGGGCAGGGCAAAGGCCTGGACCTCTTGGGGCCCTGGTGGAGAGGACAAACATGGGGAGGGGGAGGAGGGATTCCCCCATAGGAACATCATCGTCCCTGTACCCAGAAGGGCCCACAGCAGGAGCAAACAGAGCATCGAAGGCAGAGGCATTGAGATCATCACTCAGATCCCCCCACTCCCTTACTTTGGCTGCCTCTATTGCTTGGAGCAGCATGGCACAGTGCATGTTGATCAGGAGCTTCTCACTCCCTGACAGAGAGAAGGTGGATGTACCATCGACCACCCATTCCAGCCACTTGGCTGAATTGCCCAGACCATCTGCAAACTCCATGACTGGCCACATCTTGCTGCCAGTGTGCAGGTGAGGAGAGGAAAGGGTGAAAGGATCATACCCTGGGCCTGTCCCCAGTGGGGAGGTGCCAGAGAAGGCAGGGGACGGAGAGTGGGCCCTTGACATCGTAACCCTAGAGGTGGCCTGTGATGCGGTGGACATCGCCCTGGGGGCCCTGGGAGTGTCCATCCTGGCCACATAGGGGGAGGGAGAGGATGATGTGGGGGTCCTGATGGGATCAACAGAGGAAGTCAATGCCCAAGCCTGCCCAGTGCACCTAGGGGCACTGAACCAATCGAGAGGGTAATTGCCAGGGGTGGGTGGTGGGCCAGAGGGAGGTCCCCCCCCATCGCACTGCCCAATCCCCTACTCAGATCGGGGTTTGAGGACATATTGGCTGGTAAGGCTGGAATACACCAGATCACAGAGAATCAAGGATGAGTATGTCACTACAGACAGTGACGAAGAGTAGGCAAGAGTTGGTTGTGGCTGTACACATCATGGTAAGAAGTCAAGAGGTGATGCCTTGGATTTGTTTCATGGTCAAGTATAATGGCCCTCTTCCTGATGGTGAGGTACCCACCTGGATGATGACAGAATACAAGGTGTGGTGTCATGATGTGTGCCTTTTGATGTGTGGTCAACTGGCTAACTGGGTGATAGGTCCACCTCACAGTAGGAGCTCTGGGAGTATCTGGGAGTACTCAGGTACTTTTCACATTCCTTATAACAGGTTTGCGCAGCAATATGAAGGCCTCCAGACTCATTTGAACACATTTCAAATGATTTCAAATGGTTCTGAGCAAGATTGAATGATATCACACCTCTCGAAGACCTCATATTCAACTTTGAACGTTCATAGATTCAATTTACATATTCTTCAACACCTCTTGAGTATTAAACGACCACCTTTGATGCTCCCCCAAATGTTCTAATGACTTCGAACGGACACATTGTATGCTCAAACAGCTCGAACCATTTCAATCATGTTCAAACTTCAAGGATCTTTCACACATGTCATCGCAACATCTCTACAATCTAAAGAGTTACTTTGAGCACCATACAATCTTCAACAAGCTTCCATGATCACCATGATTGTATTTGATTAACTTCGATCAATTTTGAGCAAACTTCGACCGAGTTTAGACCCATTTCGAGCACTCTGGTGGCCATCCTTCTTATCATCAAATGTCATACCTTGCTACCACATTGCTAGAGGTCATACGACACGCTTATCGGACACAAGATAACAAAAAACATCACATTTTTGAAGGACATGGGATGATTTTCGAAGTATTTCGAACTCCTCAAAGGGGGAATGTGGTATCACAAACTGTTTATATCATTTCCACATCATTTATTGTTTTACCCATCATTTTTAGGCCCATTTATTCACTTACTTCCTACCTCATGTTTGCCTCATGTTACATTTTCCCTTTTAGTATCATTTTCTTAAAGTCTATAAAAGCTTGTATCACTTATCTTTTCAACAAGAAACCATTCAGGTTCACTTCACTATCATCTGATTTGAGAGTCACAGCTCTTGAGTCTAAGAACTTGTCTTAGTTCGATTTAGTGCAAAATCACCCCCAAAACTTGCTTGAAATCACCCATGTCCTCTTTATTAGGCTATTGAATGTCCTTATCCTCTAACAATTATCATATTCTCCTTGACAACGTCCACGTCATCACCATCCCATTGTCTCCCCTTTCAAATGATCCCGCTTTCATAGCTTGACCAACCTCAAACATTGATCGAATGCTCAATATTTGATTGAGCTTATGATATTACATTGCATATCGCTCGATATTCCTCGCATTTCCTCACCATTGACTCCCTAACCTTGAACTAGGTCTTCCAACTTGGAACCAACTCACTACTTTATACTAGACTAGATGATCCCCACAGATACCTTTGTTTTAGGTGTTTTGTTTGGGTTATCCTACTTAGCACTATGACTGGACTTTGATAGCAAGATTGATTATTCTCCCCTTCAGATGTTTGGCCCAACTGGTAAATGAGAATGGTCCAATGTCATGACAGGGAACTGGGCTTTGAAACAAGCTGTAAGTGATTTTGGTAACTATGTTAGTCATAGATTTACTTACACTCATTTTCAGGATGTAATTGCAGAGGATCCTCAAACTCATGGCAGTGGATTTGTTCCTGTCATCCTTGGCAGTGACAAGACAATGGTTTCAGTAGCCACCAGCCAGAATGAGTATTATCCACTTTATGGATCAATCAGAAATGTACACAACACTATTTGTCATGCCCACCTGGGTGTGCTAGGTCTCATTGGATTTCTTTCCATACCAAAAAGTAAGTGTACTTCTCTCTCCCCTGTTAGATATTGAGCACTCATGAATTAAAAAGCAGACAGACAATTTAAAGATGATCCAGATTTCTGCAAAATCTGCCACAAACTCTTTCATTCATCATTACAAAAAATTCTTGAACCTCTACGACCTGGTATGACAACTCCTGAAGTCTCGCAATGCTCCAATGGGCATTTTTGGTGTGTCATCTATGGCTTAAGACCTTATATTGCTGACTATCAAGAACAAGTCTTGCTGGGCTGTATTGTCCAAGGATGGTGTGTATGGTAAGTCTTTAGTTACTGCATCCACATGTATTTACAAATGTAGGAACAGATGTACTACTGATTGGAAAAATCTAGATGGTGGTGGTGTGCAGCGCTCTCATGAGCATACACAATTATTGATGGACATGTTTGGTGCAAAGACACTGTGGGATGATCATGGGGTTGTTATGCCTGCAATCCATTCTGACCAGCATCAAACTGGGCTCGTTTCAATGCTATCAGTGTTTCAATGTCACTCAAGCTTTTTTGTAGGATTTGGTGGTGAGCTGTGGTGATCCTGGACAATAATTTATTATTGTTATAATTTCCTGTCAATGCCTTTAGACTGGCCCTTATAAGGGACCAGTCTTATGTAATTACAATAATTTTTTACACTTTACATCAACTTACACAAAAATATATACATTATTCGTATTCTGGTTGTGTGAAGTCTCGAAAAAACCCCACAACTCACAACACTTTTTTGAACACTTCAACTCATATAGAGTTAAACTCGACATTGCCCCATCAGCAATTGTCATCAACACAACCCTGATCTTCTCCCGTGAAGGAGAAAATTCTCGATGTGATCCATGACAGAAGCATCTCCATCATGAAAGGCCAACAGCACCATTTTTGCATTGTCACTTGCTTTGAACCACACCCCTTGCATCTGAATTTTTTTTCTCCATTGCTGAAGAATGTAGAATGGAACCCACACTATGGTATGGACGGCCAAGGCCAAACATGACTATCTAATCCCCAGCCAGCTCTGGGTTTCCTGGGTGCCCCCCAGGAGAGGAGAGCCCATCTCAGCCACTTGAGGTGCATACAAGCACCTTGAGGATAAATCCTTCTCTTCAGAAGGATTCCACACCCCTTGAAGTACATGCATCCACTTCAAGGCGATTAGATCCATCATTCACCAGTCAAAAAGACTGTGAAGACACCACAAACAGTGACGTCAACTCCAAGAGATCCTTCTTGTCAAAGAGTAGTAAATTAGACTCCCTGTCCAGCCCCAGCCTTCCTCCTGGATACACCCAACCCCCTGGGATGAGTGATTCAAGCCCAGGACTTAAAATTGACTGTATAACTCTGATCGATGGTCCACACAATAGTCAGGAGTACAAGATACCTCAATTGTTTGCAGCACAATGGCCAGCTGTATGGGCATCATTGCTAGCATCATCAATGTCCGGAGAAGAAACCGCTTGAGGCACAGCCTCAAGGCGACAGATCCGACATTGAAGCAGAAATTGGACATCTCACTCAATTTGCTACTGACATATATAATCATTGCAGGGAAGCAAAGGACCCCGAACCTGAGAGTTTGGAATACCAATTTCAAGAACTGGCTAGAAACTATGCCAGTAATTTTCCCCATAGGTCCAATCCTAGACCTACCATCCCTTGCTCTACCCAGCATGCGGAGTGAGGGGTTCCCACCACTGACAAGCACAACACTCCCTGTCAGAATACCCCAAAAGGACTGTCTAAGAAGAAGGTCCATTATATTGACAAGGACAGGATTGCCCTGCAGAGGATTCACAATGGTGACCTCTGGGACAGCCGATCCACATCAATCCCTGATCAAGGGATTTGATTCGACCAGGAGGGTCACCCTTGGGATAAGGGTGACCACAACAATTGACAAGACCATCCTTCAACTGGGAGGCCTAAGCAGCCAGCACAGAGTCACACTGGCCATGGAGGAAATCCTGGCAGAGATGGGGACAGTTCTGACATGAGTGGTAGTAATCCTGACTTGTTGTACCATGAGATGAGTGATGGAACCACCAAGTCCTCCTCCCAGACAGAGGAAGACATCTTCAGACAAATCTCACCTCATTACGGACAAGGTGAGTGTACCTGCAGTCATTCCAGACAAAACCTGTCTGGATATTTGAGTACTAGGCATAGGTTCAGTAGCCCATACTGGTCTATGACTTCCCATCCCAACTCTTATTGGGAAAAGGTTCTCACTGTCCCTCAAAATACTTGAGGGACATCCATATTAAGATCCATAGACAGATCAACAATAAAGTCTCTGTCTTGTCTGATATAGATGCTTCTGGGGGCAAAAATGGTCCCAGAGTTCCCAACCCACCCAAGTATGGTGTATTGCCTGACACCAAAGGTTTTCAACATTGGCTGAATGCCCTCCTCTGGTGGCTGAAGGTAAACAAAATATGTGGTCCTGAGCTTGACTCAGACCACATTGAATTCATGGCAATATTCCTTGAGAACACTGCTCTAACTTGGTTTGAGGACAACATTGATGGGGCATACCATCAATGAGCAGCTTGGACTTTTAAGGAAGTCATCACTGGTTTATACAACCGGTTCATGCATGAGAATGCTACCCACAATGCGACCAATAAATTCTGGCACATCAAGTATAAGTGAGGAAGGCATTATGAGCTATTATCACAAACTGGAGTGATATGCTACCAGAATGATACAGGCCCCGGACCCCTTCACATTCAAGATGCAATTGGTGGCCAGGTTACCTGCAAACATAATATCCTTTGTATTGGACAAAGGATGCTCCACTGAGACAAGCTCAGTGGATGATATCCTTCACTACACCTGCCAGGTAGAGGAGATTGGAAAGATGAGGAGACGTTTCAATGAAAAGAAGGATATTATGGATTCAAATAGGTCGAAGAATACATCTTCGACCAAGCAATCCAAACCCAAGGACCCTTGACCAGAAAGGTCAAGTGAACAGTCTCAGGACCATTCTCAGAAACATGATAGGAAGTATTGTGACTACAACCGACCTTCCAACTCAGGGTACCCTGACCGGAATAAATGAAATCACAGCAACAGAGATCACCGTGATAGGGACTGCAGCAACCCAAAGCACCACTCATCGGGAGGGAAGACCCACCAACACTCAGGACAGAAGTCAGACAGGAAGCCTGACAAAAGCAAGACACCTACTTGCTACAGCTGTGGGGGACCACACTATTCCACTGATAGAAAGTGCCCCAAGTATGGGCAACCCAAAGGCAGCGAAAATGTATGCCACAAGAGAAAGATCAGCCTCTGAAACTGATTGAAGGCCTCCCCCTAATAATGAGAGGGAGGATGATAAACATCTGAGCCCAGTAAGGAACTTGGACAATCAGTTGACCTCGTAAGAAAGACTCAGCACCACACATAGTGACTCAGAGGGAAGTGATTCCTCTGAGTATGGATCAGCCATGTCTGATCAAGACCCATATGGATCCCAATACAGTTCAGAGGGTGAACTGTACAACTTGGAGACAGACTGTGAGTCTGCCCCCAGTGGAGGTTCTGAAACAGAGCACCTTGGAGTGATCTGCAAAATTTCATTAGGGTATGACTCTGACAGTTGTCCAGCTGCCCAGTTGGTATCCAACTTGGAGGAGGAATCTGAGGACAAAACAGAAAGGTTCCTACCTTTTCTGAAAGATTAGATGTCATGATGGACAACCTATTCACCAACATGCCACACTTCAAAGGCATGGCCACTTTGAGGAAATCCTCAAAAAAGATATCTCACCCCCCATGGACTGAGAAAGACAACTGATGCTTCATTGTGAAGATGAGACTTCACAACCTGGAGGCATTTGTTCTCCTTGACTCAGGCTGCATGTCTGAATTGGTTTCTCCAGAATTCACTACATCTGTGAATTTAAAAGCACATGAGTTAGAAGAACCCGTGCCTCCACAACTGGGAACAGTTGGCAGCCATTCAAAGATAAACTTCAGACTATTTACCGATTTTGAAATTGGTAAAACGAAGGACAACCATTACTTCAATGTCATCAATGGCACTGTGTTCATGAGGAAACATGGTATCACCCTGGACTTCAAACACAATGAGGTCAGAGTGAAAGGCACGATCCTTGATATGATTATTGAGGGACCAAACACCTTCAAGCAGGTGAGGAGGCACACCATGCGGCCTCATCTTCCAAAGGATGAGTGACTCCTGAGCAGCCCAGTGGCTGCTCGCAAGAAAAAGGACCTAGACAAAGATGGTCTGAGTTCGACTCAAGTACAGCTGCCATTGGTTTGACGACAGACAGTGGAGGTACAAGAGGTGGACGACATTGACAAACCTCGTGCCTCTGGTTTGAGACTTTCGGATCCTATTCTATTGGGACCTGAAGATAACTTGAAAAACAGTGACAATCTAGAAGAGATCATCCACAAATTCACTCAAGATTGGTTTCCTGATGGACCAAACTTCAAAAAAGAAGAGTTCAAAGCTTCTGTCCCCATGATGCTACCACCCGAACAGGTCGATGACCTGAATGACATGCTGTTCACCATCTGCGAGGACCTGGCTGGAAAAGCCAAGGTGGAGGGCCACCTCTCAAAGGAGGACCTCCCATGCCTCAGGGAGGAGTAGAAACAACCTTGTCAGGACATCCTGAATGGTGTCCCTGACAAATTACCTCCCTTGTGGGAGATAAACCACCACATTCCTTTGGTGGACGTTGAGAAGAAGTATAATTACTATCTTTCCAAATGTCCTGACTCAATGAGGAAACCCCTCACTGAGAAGATAAACAAATACTGCAAGGCTGGTTGGTGGCACCCTGCTCAAGCCGAGCAGGCTGCACCAATGCTTGTAGTACCCAAGAAGAATGGTAAACTATGCACTGCGATATATACACAGCCATGTAATGATAACACGGTGAAGGACATTACACCGTTTCCAGATCAAGACCTGATAAGGCTTGATGTCACTCAAGCTATGTTTTGCTTGAAGATTGATCTCTCAGATGCATATGAACAGGTCTGAGTGGAACCAGAGGATGTCTGGAAAACCACCTTCTCTCAGAGTATTCGTCCACATTTACCTGGATGACACCTTCATGTTTAGCAAAATGATCGAGGAACACCAGCAACACCTGGAGCTGGTGTTTAACAAATTATGAGAGCACTCTCTGTTTCTTCAAGCAGAGAAATGTGAGATCTACACTGAGAAAGTAGAGTGTCTCAGTCATATGATCAACAAGCATGGTCTTCACACCAACAGTGACAAGATGGCATGGATATGAGAGTGGAAGACACCTCATAACTACCATGAGGTCCAAAGATTTCTTGGCCTTGTGCAGTATCTGGCACATTCTTTGCTAGACATCAGCATGTTTACCAGCCTGCTGTCTGCAATAACGAGAAATGGTCAAGCCTTTCAATGGCAACTGTTGCATGACCACTGCTTCCAGATGATTAAGAACATCTGCTGCATGACTCCAGTGCTGAAGCTGATTGATCATGAATCACCTGAACCTATTTGGGTGATATGCGACGCTTCAGTCTTTGGGACTGGAGCAATGTATGGGCAGGGACCAGAGTGGCAGATTTGCCAGCCTGCTGGTTTTCTGTCCAAGAAGTTCTCAGATGCTCAAAGGAACTATTGGACCTTTGAGCATGAGACCATCACAATTCTTGAGGCTCTCCTCAAGTGGGAAGACAAACTGATTGGTAGACATATTCATGTCGTCACTGATCACCAGGTGCTGGAGTTTTTCTGAACCCAGCATTGCCTCTCTGCAAGGCAGACATGATGGATGGAATATCTATCGTGTTTTGACTTTGACATTTGCTATGTCAAAGGCAAGCTGAACAAGGTAGCAGACACTCTGTCCTGCTACTACCAGTTTGACTCTTGGGATGATGCCCTTCTAGTCCAGCACAATGTCTTCGCAGACATGTGCCTTGACCCAAACCACAAGGACCTCCTGTGGGACCAACACCTTGAACTAAAGAATTGAGTGATTGAGACTCGATCCACCGCCTCTCAGAAATGACAGATTGGCAAGCAACTCAGAGCTCTCTGAGAATGCATTGAAGAGCAGGAAACTGCATTGCTGCAAATGAATGCAGGGTCAGAAGGGGGCGCTTCCCCTTCCCCCAGTGATGGCATATCAAGGGATGACCCCTCGATATTTGAATCTCAATCAAAAGGACCCAATCTACAAAAGTTCATGACAGAATGGGATCCCTTGAACGATGACATCTGGAGAGGATACATCATCGACTGCATTTTCAAGAAGATTCTTGAAAAACCCGGGGATCACCTGGGCTTTGAGATCCGAGACAACTTCATATGGATGAAGAATTGAGGTGGAGAGGAAGTCTTGTGTGTTCCCTCCACCAATTCCATGGGTATGACCTTGCATGGTCGTATCATTGAGCAGGCCCACACAATCATAGGGCACTTTGGCCCTTTGAATATGTCAGAATACATCTGATGTTAGTATTGGTGGCCTTGACTCCAGTATGAGGTTGAGACTTTCTGTAATTCGTGTGAATCATGTGTTCGCTCAAAAGGGGAATATCACTCACCTCGGGGGAAGTTGCACTCCATGCCAACCTCTGTCTGACCTTGGGAGTCCATAGGGATGGACTTCATTGGGCTGTTTCCAAAGTCCAAGGGGTGGGACTACCTCTGGGTAGTCATTTGCCACCTTTCTTCAATGGTCCACTTGATACCATTGAACACAATGATGATGGCTTCTGAACTGTCTCCCTTGTTCATAAAGGAGATTGTCTGCCTCCATGGACTCCCCAACTCAATTGTATGTGATCGAGACTCAAAGTTCACATCGAAATGGTGGCGTGGGGTACACTGTATTCTAGACATCAAAATCTTGATGTCCACCTCATTCCACTCTCAAACAGATGGAATCACTGAGTGAGTGAATTGTTCAATCACTCAGATCTTATGAGTGTTTATTTCATCCAATCAAAAGGATTGGGTGAAACTGCTGCCATTGGTGGAGTTTGCCATAAACTCTACCATCAACAGGGCAATGGGGATGGCCCTGTTTGAGATATGCAGTGGGCTCCTGCCTTGGATGATGCAGGAACTCCCACTGGCAGAATGCATCCCGCCTGGGGTGCACACATTTGCCATGAATGCCCTTTGCAACATTGCAGTCGCACATGATTGCATTATCGCTGAACGAGTGTTTCAGTGATACTATACTAACAAGCATCAGCACAATGAGCCCGATGTCAAACAGGGAGACCTCATCTACCTGTCCACAAAGAACATGGCCCTGCCTAAGGGGCAGGCCAGTAAGCTTCTACTGAAGTTTGTAGGTCCTTACAAGGTCCTACGAGCTCTGCTGGACTCCTCGAACTACGAGTTGGAGCTCCCAGAGGAACAGATGTGCAGGCAAATCCACCCACGCTTCCATGTGAGTCTTCTCAGGCCACATCACCCCAATGATGACACTCTGTTTCCAAACAGGCATACTCTGGAAGCTTATATTTTCGGTGCACCTGATGACACCGAATGGTATGTGGAAGAAATTACAGCCCACAGATGGGTGGGCTGTAGCATCAAATTCAAGGTCAAGTGGAGTCTTGGTGACACCACTTGGGAGCCTTTGACAAACTCAATGACCTTGCAGCTCTTGACTCATACCTGTCACTGATGGGCCTCAGCGACTGGAGGGGCCTCAGGAGGCACACAGCGGGCACTGTGCACAGAGCGAAGTAAAGGGGGAGGGCCTAGATCCCTTCAAAGTCAGCTGGGATTCAGCTCACATGAGCTCACAGCTGAGTCAGGTTTGGAGCTCCACAACTGTATATGACACCCTGCAGAGTTCAAAAAAATTTCTTTTCCCATCACTTTGGTATCCACCATGGTGACCCCACTCAACACAGATGACCCCATGGGGGACAACTGAATACATGACAGTTCTCACCACTCACATGAGATTGACCCTGGGGGCTGATCTTGAAGGGGGAGGGAGAAGAGGATGAGGTCCAAGCCACCCAGCTTGGACAGTGACAATGAAAGGAGGAGGATGCGACATTCGCCAAGCCCTGGTGAATTGCGAACTCAGGCGTGACAGAGCACCCAAGGAGAAAGGCAGAGAAGAGATGGTGTAGGCACTAGTGCCTATACCACGGTAACCTTGTTCACTGGGGACAATGTAACATGTGCTGAGAGTACACATTACACATCTATGGGCATGCCCTAGATGACAACCCAGAGTTCCTCAACATGTGAGACTGTCAAGACCTTGATTTGACCCACTCTCTGAGGGTCAAATATGATCAAGCCTTCAATGATTATGAAGAGGATATCTCGAGGCTCAAGGGCTCCATCCAGGCTCTTGAGGACGAATTAGACCATGCCAAGGGTCTATTGGACAATCAAAGGACCAAATGGCCACAAACATGTGAACCTTCTCCCTGACACCTCAAGGGAACCTTTATGCAGCCACAGTCTCTGGGCCAGCTGTCACATGTGTTGTGCCCTCTCAAGTTCAGGATGCAGATGCTGAAATGAAGGTGGCATACCCGCCCCTTCCAACTCTACCCCTGCTGAAGTTCCAAGCTTTGGTACCTCGACAATCCAGAGCGGCAAACTGGATCCCTGTGTCCAAGCCACTAGGGTCCCTCCCATCAGCCTTTCCTCAAAATGTTGAGGAGTTTGATCAATGGGCTCAGGCAGCACACACCCCCAACAACTATCCTGATCTCCACTGAGTGTGCAAGTATGTGCGCCACATCAATGAGATCCCATCAGTGGCTAGAAGCCTGCTGATGAACCATGCCTTGGCCAGCTGGAGACTTCCCAGCTGGCTCCCAGAGGAGCAGCAGTCAGCATGCAGAGCATGCTGAATGAGAGACCCCAATTGCTTGGAACAACCAAGCATAACCAATTCAGCTGAGCTGTGGGCTCAGTTTATGCACTGGCATCAGTACCAGTGGCAAGCTATGCCTGGTATCATGCTAGACCAATTTCGGGCCTTGCTTTCCCATGTCAGGGGACATCTCCTGACTCACCAACAGATTCCCCCTGGGCTAACCCAGAGGCAGAAGTTTGGGCTGTACCTGCACTTGGCAGAGGTTTTCACTGTTCCTAGACTATACCACCAGGCATGAGAGCATGATGCTCTGGCCCTGGCCCCCACTCATACTGGACAACCCATGTTGAGTGTCACCAATAACACCACTGTTGAGGATGTCATCCAACACCTCATGGCAATGGGAGTCATGGACCACGAGGTCCATGAAGCACATCACTATGCTTTCAGCTGGCTGTCCCACATGGCCAGGGCCATTACCACTCACCCGGAGGAACCTGTGGCAGCCTCAGAGGTGTTGAACCAACTGAGGCAATCATCCAACTCATGTCAAGAGGATGCACCTATGATGACCAAACCCTGTTGGTGGATACCCAGTCCCATCAACATCTCCTTTGCAGCACCTCACCCCAAGAGGATGCAGGATCCTCTCGGTCCTATGAGAGGTGGAGCCACAAATAATCCAGTAAGACCCCTTGCTGGACCAAGCTCGAATCCACCCCCCCCTGGGAACCCTCAGGGGATTATCTGAATCCATGCATGCAGGGCAACCTAGCATGCCCAACCCCTCTTCAGCAGGGCTCCCTACACTGGGTCCTGCTCAACCCAGCACTGCGAGTCTAGGGTCTGTGGACCCTGACTTCGATCCAACTGGAGGTTGGAGTGGTATTCCCATCTCCAGGAAACTAACTCAGGGCCAAAAAAGGGCTCTGAAGGTAAAATGATGGGCTGAGTCTGGGATTCCTCCAAGAGGGTTTGGAGGGGCCCCATCCACCAATTGTTTCACTCTTGTCATGAACACCTCATGATGAAAGAAGAAGAGAGCTGGGGACATCAGTGAAAGTAGCACTGACTCGATTTCCGAGGATGACCCTGACCCTGTGCTGTCAGCAGCCCTATGCACTCAGGGTACAATCCCTGAGACACTGGTATCACAAGTACCGTCTCTACCCAGCTTGGGGGTTCCTGACCATGAGCAAATTATCGATGTCATGCCCAGCCCTGAGCATGATGCAATAATTGTGGAGGTATTCATGGGCACGTCCTCAAAGCCAGTTGATGACCTTTCCCTCAATGAGCTAGGATTGCTTGACGAGGGTGAGCCCAAGGACAATTCTCCTAGGATGTAGATTGTTCCATCTTACCCAACAATGATGGCTGCCTGAAGCCATCGACTGAAGCCAAAAGGGGAGGGTGTGGTGATCCTGGACAATTGTTTATTATTGTTATAAGTTCCTTTCAATGCCGTTAGACTGGCCCTTATAAGGGACCAGTCTTATGTAATTACAATAATCCTTTTACACTTTACATCAACTTACACGAAAATATATATGTTATTCATGTTCTGGTTGTGTGAAGTCTCGAAAGACCCCCACGACTCACAACATGAGCTTCCTTTGCTTTATTCTGTGCATCATGGGTGGGAACATCAAGTTTTCATTGTTTACACTGAGGTGGTGGGATGATGTTGGTTGATCTGGAATCCTTGTGTGGGCTCTACAAGAAGATGTGATGAATATGTTAAGGGGGATCAAAGATTGATGATGTGGTAATAATAGAATGGTTGGTTGACAAAGGCATTTCCGCACACAATGTGATGGTGGGAATCCTAAGGTAACACAACTGATGTGTCTCTTAGTATTTATTGGTTTTTATACTAAGTGACAATTGTTGTACAATATTTGAATACTGTTCTATGACATGAGCATACAGTTGCATACATATTCTAAATATAGGGCACATGACAATTATCCATCTCACAGTTGCATTCATTGATAATTTAATGTTTTATGGTGTAATACTACTGCGAAAAAATAAGAAAAATTATAGTAGGTAACTGTACATGTTTCCTAACATTACCCCCTTTTTATTCTTCGACTTCCAGGTGAGAGATTGTGTGATAATCGGGTGCTGTGAGATTATGGTCAGAATTCCAAATTTTCGTACTACACTTGTGCTATCCTTCATGGTGCATTGGGATATCTATTGTAAAAATCACATATAGCATCTCATGCATTTCTACAATTATCCTCAGGTTCCCAGGAGTTATTTTCATCTGTATAGCCTTCCCATTTTACCAAGAATTCGAGTTTGTTACAATGCAGCCATGAATCAAGAATTTCTTCGACTATAAACTCAGGTTCACCTTCAACTTCAATAGGTGGTTGTGGAGTAATTTGTTGTCCTGGTATAATAGGTGATTTGTAGGGTCATAAGCGAGAGACATTAATTGGCACATCAATTTTGAATGATGACCGCAATTTTAGCTCTACCACATTAGGTGAGATAATTTTAGAAATAGTATAGGGACCAATATGTTTCTCCATCAATTTCCTAGATGGGCATGTCATATGTAAATCCTTGGTACTAGGCCACACTTTGTCTCCAATTTGGTACTTGGGCGTGTCTGCGCATGAGTGATCAGCATAGCGCTTCATATCATTGCATGCCTTAGATAATGCTGCCTCCATCTCAATTTGTACATTTTTCATCCACTGTACAACATCCTCCACTGCTTGTACTTTCACATTCATTCTTGGTTCAAATCCCATATGAGGGTTATACCCATAATTAGCATAAAAGGGTGATACCTGAGTAGATGACTGGAATTTATTATTGTATGAGAATTTAGCGATTGCCAGCCACTCTGGCCAATCAGTTTGGCGATGATCAACAAACAACCTCAAATATTGGTCTAACTCCTGGTTCATTTGCTCTGTCTGCCTGTCAGTTTGGGGATGATATGCCATAGATAATTTGGTTTGAATACCCAAGGTTTTATTTAGTTCCTTCATGAATGTGGCTGCAAATTGGGGTCCGCAATCAGAAATAAATGTATTCGGTAATCCATGTAATTTCCGCACATGATTGTGATATAGGCATGCCAAGCCTAAGGAACTTGTTTCCTGGGTTGTAGGAATAATATGGACTTGTTTGGTGAAGCAATTGCATATGACTAAAATAGAATCATAGCATGTGCCTCGGAAGGTCCAGTAACGAAATTTACTGAGATATCGATCCAGGGTTCTGTTGGGATCAGATTTGGCATTAATTTCCCAGCTGGCATTTCCGGATAGGATTTGCTGCATTGACAAGTATCACAACCCTCCACATAACTCTGTACAAATTTAGAAATTCCTGGCCACCAAGTATTATGATGTAATCGGACAATTTCCTTTCACAACTCAATGTCCTTCAGCACATACACCTTTCCTCTGAACAATATTAACCCTTGTTCTTCACACCACTCTTCTCCTTTAATAGTCTTTTTCTTCTCCCCTTTCATCTCTTTTACAGCCTTTATTACTTCCTCATCCATATCAGTACAGTTCCGAATTTTAGATAGCATTTCTTTTTTGGACCCATCTATTAATAGATGACCTTGATCCATTGTGCATATATGGAAATAATCAGGCTTCAACAAGGTAATATCCTTGTTATCATTCTCCACCCCCTTTTTATGATCAGGTCTCCATGATGATGTGTTGGCTTTTTTCATCAAGCTTCCCAGTTTGTGAATTAAGTGGAAATTGAAGCGCAATAAAATAATGCCCAATGCGCTTGTTGGTGATTTAATTTTTTGGTGGACATGAAGTATTGGAGATTCAAGTGATCCGTCCAAATTTCTAATGTGTGTTTTGCCCCTTCCAAATAATGTCTCCATGCCTCCAGCGCTCGGATTATTCCCAACATCTCTTTATCATGGACATCATAATTTCTTTCTACATCATTCAACCCCTTGTTTAGAAATGCACACAGATGCCATTTCTCATCTTCGCATAGCATAGATAATACTGTGCCAGTAGCATAATTGGACACATCAGATTCTACTCTCAGTGGTTGGGTAAAATCCTTGGTACTAATACAGGACCTTCCACAAATTTCCTCTTCAATTCCTCGAATGTTCGCTGCTGAAGTTCTCTCCATTTCCAGACTACTCCTTTTCTGGTAAGATTGTGTAATGGTGTGGCAACTTTGGAAAAATTATGTACAAAGCGTTGATAGAAGTTCAGGAGACCTAAGAACATTTGTACATCTTGACCCGTTCAGGAACAGGCCATGACATAATGGCTTCTACCTTGATCAGATCCATTTTGATTCCATCAGGACCAATGATCAATCTGAGGAACTCAATCTCTGCTGCATCAAAAATACACCTCTCAGCTTTCAAAAACAGATCGCTCTCCTGTAGCTTCCTCAACACTTCTTTTACAATTTCCTCATGCCCTTCCTCGCTTTCCATAAATGTTAAAATGTTGTCAATGAATACAATGACAACACATTGATTGATTTCCTCTTTTAGAATATCGTTCATCATATTCTGAAAAGTGGGTGGACTATTAGTCATTCCGAAAAACATGACTAATGGCTTGAATGATCCTTGATGTGTAGCAAAAGTGGCTTTCCACTCATCTCCTTCCTTGATGCGCACATTATTGTAACCCCATCATAAATCCAATTTCGTAAATCTCTTTGCCCTTCCAACCTTTTGTCCATATTCATACCCCATCAAATTCATCCCTATGGATGACTTTCATTTTCTCAACGTAGTAATTCACTACATTACAACCAGCTGTATTTTGCCCTTTTTTTGTGGGATTTTCAGAGGGTCGGGAAAGTGGTTATCCATCCACTTTGCAGAGCCATTTCATTGTGCCATAGCAGCAAGTTTTTTGCCCTTTTTTGTGGGATTTTCAGAGGGTCGGGGAAGTGGTTATCCATCCACTTTGCAAAGCCATTTCATCATGCTATAGCAGCAAGTTTTCATGCTGTCCATGAAGTATTATCATAACTTGCCAACTGAAACTATTCATACATTTAATGACAAGTTTTCACAATGGTAGGGAAAATTATTCAATCAATTAAGAGACAATTCTCATCACAATAAGTACTTATTCATCCTCCTCCTCATCACCTTTGAATTCCCCATTGTCCTCATTTCCAGCTTCAGGCTCATCATCATACATGTGACCACCATTTAGAGACTCATTCATGTCACCATTTACAGACCCTTCACGACCATTGCCCCCTGTGTTATTTGAATTACTGAGTTCTTCAAGATATCCCCGTTTATGTGTGTAAGTGCGCTTGTTCTTAAGGCTAGACTTGATGAATTCTTCAATTGCCAATCCATGTGGGAATGGCTTGAAATGCTCATGGCGTTCTCGAGCCTAGGGGATTTGGGTGAAACCGAATTTATATAATATTAAAACTCAATGATGCACCACCCCGATGACCTTGGCAATAAGGTGCTTGGGTTGGCGGTGCCATTTGATCGCGCAGTCAAGCCCAGCCTTGTTGACTGCATCTCGGACACAGCGCTGCAAATATTCAGATCAGAATGAGTGTAAAAAAAGAAAGGAACTTACCCGAAGGGCACCATATAACTCATTATTGTCTTTGAGGCCCATTCTATCCTGAAGGTTGAACCCGTTGCCAGCAGAGCCCTTCTCCGGCCATGGTATCATTGATCCAACATTTTCTTTCATGATGTTGGCCTTACACAAGGCCGCATTCTCAGCTAAAAAGGTCAACATGGTATATCATGGTGGAGAGCAATTGCGCTCACCTGTAAGTTGTTTGATCTTGGCAGCAAAGACTTCTTCATTTGATTTTGCACCTATTGTAGTGAGGCAATAAGTAAAAGTCTCAACAGAAAATAAGATACTCACTTCTGGGACTTTGTGTCTTGAGCAGCTCCTTCTTCGCTGTCTTGCTAATGGCATTGTTGTCTTGCTTATTTGACTTCACATCTATTCAAGTGAGGTGCTAAGAACCTTAATGGAAACACAATACAATACTAACCTGCAGTGCTGGGCTTCCCGACCACATTTGCTTTCGTTTTCCGGCCACTAGTGGTCAACGCTAACTTTCCCTTTGCTGTTTGTTTGGACTTTGCTGCTGAAGCTTTAGCCATGACAGTAAGTTGAGGATGAGATGCAATAGAGGATGAGATGCAATAGAGGATGAGATGCAATAGAGGATGAGATGCAATAGAGGATGAGATACAATATCCTGTCCTTATATACCCAAGGAAAGGGATGTTCTGCAACCAAGACACTGGGAATGGCCTGATGTTTGTAAAACAAAGGTCCATGAAATCAATACTGTCAGGGTTGAATTTAGTGTAAAATGGAGAGGAATGGTGACCATGTACTGTTTTACAGCCGGACCTCAGGATGTTGCCAGGGGATGCCAGTGAAATGGTATTGTAAATTCACATATTTAGCAGAAGGAACTTGACGAAGAAGCACAGTGCTAAGTACTGTCACTTACTGCCAGGGGGCACCAGTGAAATGGCATTGTAAATTCACATGTTTAGTGGAAGGGACTTGATGAAGAGCATGGCGCTAGGTACTGTCACTTAGCATTGACCGGATCTTGCATTAAATGTCGGGTAACATACAATGCACAACTGTTAGCAGAAATATTATAACTCATTGGACAGAGAGTGAGAAATTTAAATCCACAACCCACCATGACAACTCCAAGCTCCCATTCCTCGTATCTCACCACCGGTACCATTCGTAACTGCGTCGTGTATGACATTGACAACATAAGCGAAGGCGAGGGTAATGGTGGAGAAAGTGTGACTGAACCTGACACAGAACCACATGATGATGAGCAATGGGATATCGGGCCAGAGAATCAGCTTGGGCTGTCAGAAAATCAGCATTGGGGTGTTCACCTTTCGGATTGTGACGGTAGTGGGGAATCTAACAAAGAAGGTGAGTCCCTGTTCAACTGCAGAGATAATTTGGTTGATGATTCAGCATAGGCAATGTCAAGTATATGAATTCCGGTGTACAGGTGGACCCAGTTGCCAACAGCAGTGGAAGCAGAATAGCTGTTAATTGTGTCCCCAAATCAGAAGAAACAGTGAGCAGGATCTATTTGCTTACTTTCTTGGACTTAAAAATGGCTTTGAGGGCAATATTTCTATTAGGATCCACATAGAGGGCAGCCATCATGTCTGCCCGGTCTTCAACTTCAATTTCCAATCGAGTAAACAGGGAAGAGAGCAAGAGGATGCAGGCATTAGGGAGGGGCCAATGCCTGATTGCATGCGAGAGAAGCGCCAGAGACTAAGCACATAGATTGCCTTGTTGATTTTCAGCAGCAACATCCATCATGCTGTCCCAGTCCTGGGTGGCAAGAGATACTGAATAAATTTGCTTGATCCAATTGCTTGCCATTTCAGTGAACTTGTCATCCAAAAATTAGGTGTGATACTAAGAAAACACAGAGACCAACATACCTGACTTTACAGTATTGCTATCACATGAGGTGAGTCAAAGCTAAGGCTTACCAACCACAACTCCAGCTCATAAGCTGGTTTGCTGATATTTGTATAGAAATTATTTGTACTTATATACATTATAAATGTAAATTAAATCTATTTTGCACATATTTTGTGAGCCTGCTCACAAAGGGCAGTCCTAACCGATTCGTCGCACTTTTTATCCTCCTTCGTCTCGACAGCTACACATAGATGATCTGCACTGAGCTCCAGCTGTTCTCCTGTGAGGCTGTCAGCTGCGTTCTCTGTCCTCTTCATGACACCCAAGATAATGATTGCAGTTTCTTGATCATACCTGTGGTGAATTCACTGCACGTATTTGCCACAATGCTCGCCTTTCATGACGACAAGTAATCCATTGTCGCGGGTCAGATGGGGGTACTTTGGAGAAACCCATGCTGGGTCTACCAGTTCTGATGTATTTTACCTCACATGTTGAATACTTGGTTTTCCAGCAACCAATTCAAGAGTTATAGGCATCTCTTTGTCCTTGAAGTTCCCACCGTTAATTATTACTTTTAGCTAGACACCAAGTAGTCGCGAGTCTAAAAGTGGGTGTTGTGGCAATGCTGGACGAGTGCTAGAACTTGAAACAGCTGTTGTGGGGATTAGGTCGGGGCTAGTGTTCAATGAAGGCAGTGGATTCCAGGAAGGAGTTGATGGTGTGGGCATGGGGGTTCAGGATGAAGGATTCCAAGCAGGCATCAACGAAGGAGCCCAATCAGGCATGGGAGTCAAATTGCCCAAGCTCGAGGGAGCAGAGGGTTGAAGTGTTTGGGTGTCCCGATGACCTTGATTAAGAG
>QLOK01001818.1:0-13589 GCA_003313805.1 Tricholoma flavovirens
TTGTACATCAAACAGCAGTGCTGGCCCTTTTGTTCTCTGATGCTCTCATATTTTTAGCAATTTTTTTACATACTGCAAGTCCATGTTTCCCTTTTATTATGAAATTGCAAGCATGGTCATTGTTGAAATAATTCTGGGAGAAGGGTGCCATACTAGAAAGAACTGGTCATCAAGGTGTGAAATTTCTCATAATTCAATATCACTGAAGGCTAATTTCAGGCCCTCTTAGTTTGTTTTGAGTACTCCCAATGCTGCAAGATTTTGAGTAGTTCAGCTAGATCAACAGCTTCATTTGACATGAATACATAGTCTTCAGCATGTTTTCAGGATCAACAACAATGTTTATGCTGCTCTGCACCTCGTGAAGTTTCACTTGAACATGTTGCAATTTTCAAACCCTTCAAGAACGGATGGTGTATTTTGCTCTGATACCCAGCTACATCAAAGTCTCCCCACACAAATCTGAACAGCTAGCTATGCCTCCACCATCCACTGAACCTCCTCTTCCTGAATTAATCCCCAACCTGTCAGATCTCACTCAGGCTCAGCACATGGAGCTTGCTCTCACTGCTCTCATCACCTCTGGATGGAAACCCCAATCTCTCAATCAGAAAGACAGCCATCCAACATGAGGTACAAAGCACACTTTACAACTGATGGAATGGCACTCCAACCTGCAAAGAAGGTCATGCACATGAACTTCTGCTTACAGTTGGAGAGGAGGAGGTACTTGTTGAGTGGATTAAAGTAATGGACTGCTGAGGGATTCCAATGACTACTGTGATGATCATTGATCATGTCACCAATAATGTTGGTCACAGTGTGGGTGAGTCATGAGTGAAGTGCTTCAAAGCTTGTCATCCTGAGATGAAGGTTAAGTTGTCTTTGACTTTGGAGAAGTACTGTGCAGCATGGTTGAATCTAGCTTTCATTAATGAATTTTATGATCTATTGGAGGACATGATCAAGACATACAATATTCCAGCTGAAAACATCTACAATATGGATGAAAAGGGGATTCAGCTTGGTGTTGGACAGAAGGTGAAGGATTTTGTTGACTGTGATCAGAAGGATGTGTACTCAGTTGAGGATGGTAACCATGAGCTTGTTACAGTTATTGAAACTGTATCTGCTGATGGATCATGCTCAGTGATCTATCAGGGGAAGCATTGCAACCTCAAGTGGGTTTGAAACAACCCATGTAATGCAAGGTATGCTTCTTGCTGTGTTCTCCCTTCACATCACCTCCAACCTGTATATTAGTCTATCCCACTTGCCCAAAGGCTGGATGGATCAGGATCTGGGTGAATTATGGATGCTGAAAGATTTTGAGCCAGCAACTGCTGCAAGAAACACAACACAACACCACCATCTCTTGATTCTTGATGGTCACAATTCACACTGTACATACAGATTCTGTAAATTTACAGCAGACCACAAGATCATTGTTATTTACCTCCAATCTCATACTATGCATGCTCTTCAGCCTTGTGATGTTGGTTGCTTTGGACCCTTAGCTTCCACATGGAAATCTGAAGTCAATTTGGCTTTTGCAGATTACATGGAGATCACAAAACAGAATCTATTGGTTTTCTATGGAATGGCTAGGGAGTGCAGACCACAATAATCTCAGCCTTTGCCAAGACTGGGAATTGGCCTTTTAACCACCACATCTTGGATCCAAGCATTTTTGAATGCCTGAGCCCTTGCAACCACTGCCTGTGAGGCTCCCAACACTTCTCATCCCCATTAGAGCCCCTTACAGCAATGCAGATCCCAATGTTCCCACTGCTGAGAATGAAGCCTGCTACAGTTGTGGACAGCCGAAGCCCATCTATTTTATCAATGAATTAATACAGCTTCCAAACAAGTTTGATTGTCTCCAAGTGTAAAACTATTGTGTATTAGATTATTTATAAATAATCTATACAAGCTGATTCTCAATAACTGATGTTTTGATTCTGTGACCCTCCAAAATTTGGCAGTACCCCTGGAAAAATTCGGAAAAATCTGGAAAAATTGCCGATTGACTCCTTGCCACACATTGTTGATAATCATGTGATAAGATCAAGGCATTTACTATACAGGGTAACCACCAGAAAAGGAATAGATATCTCAATCACTAACATGCCTAGAGGATGAAAAGCAAAGAAAGCAAAGCATAATCGTGATATATCTGGACTTAAAAATCAGTCTAGAAATTTACCTTCACACTCTGACTCCACACCTCACCCCACTCCACCTCGATCAGAAGCTCTTAGCCCAGAGTTGAGTGAGGTCGAGGATGACCTGGAGGCTGAGAATGATTCAGAATTGTTAAACTATTTTGATAGTCCAAAAGCAGATTTTCAGCAGGGGAAGGTGGAAGACTGGTCAGATGAAGAAACAAATGTTGGCAACATGGATGAGTTGATGGAGTTATGCAGGGAGGATGTGACAGAAACCATGGTGAATATGATGCTGGAAGATGATCCAAATGATGTTGATTGGATGCTGGGGAAACTTAAAAATAAAGCTGCAAAGCAAAAGGAGAAGGCCAAAGGTGAGTATCTGTGAGCTTGAGTTAAACAACACACCAAATTTATGCAGGAGAGTGGCTCAAGCAATATGCAAAGGGCCCTGATGTAATGAGCAAGTCTAAAAGAACTCAGGAGTGTTATCAGAAACAAAATAAGGACCAGACATCACTCACTGCTCAGTTTGGATTCATGAGCACAAAATTTGCTGCTGCAGTCAAGGATTCATTCTCACAGGCACCAGGAACCAATAATTTCTCTGCCACATAGCCCACACCCCATCTCAAATCATGACTTCTGTGCTGCCCCCTCAAGCCGAAGTGCTGCCACCAAGTGGATCTTGTACATGATCAGCATCTGTTCTGTCCAATCCATCTACAGATGTGGGTGATCAAGAAGAGGATCAGGAAGATCCATCAGGTCTTGCTGATGTACAAGAGGATACAGTTTGAGGAGAAATTGAAGAGGAGGGACTTGATGAGCAGGAAAATTATGAGTCCAATCTTGAGGAAGCCATTCAAGGGCCAAAACATGCAGTTAAGGATTGGTCAGAGCTTCGAAGGCAAATCAAGACTTACCTGGCAAAGCACAGCAAGAGTTTGACATTATCAAAACTGAACCAATACCTTATCATATCCAATTTTGCCACTCTCTGATTGAAAGGGTTGTCTCAAACCCAGGCCAGTGTTGAGATTGCACGCCAGTGGCATGAAGCCCCTGGAATTGGTTTGCACATCAAGTTCATGCACCTGCACAGCATTACCAGGCATTTGAGGAACTACCAGTAGAGAAGTGAGGGGGGCAAAAGAATGCATATTCATGGCTTCATGATGAAGCAGTTCAAAGCCAAACCTGTGATTGGCTCACATCACAGGAGACTGGCAAGTTCACTCTGCACCGTTTACAGCAAGCACTTAATGAAGTTATTTTTTCAACCTCAATATTATTCTCAAATCTCCATTGAGTGAGCAAACAGCAAGACAGTGGCTAATCAAGCTTGGTTGGCATCAGACAGTTGTCTGAAAAGGAGTTTATATGGATGGGCATGAGCAAGAAGATGTTGTGAAATATTGTAATGAAGTCTTTCTTCCTGCAATGGCGACCTTTGAAGCTCAAATGGTGAAATTTGAGGGTTCAGACTTGAAGCAGGTTGATCCTGTTCTTAAACATGGGGGAAAACAGATTGTTGCTTTATTTCATGATGAGTGCTGCTTTCACACAAATGATGAGGCCTGGAGTCTGTTGCAAGTGAAATTTCAATTTGACACACCTTGTCCAATGTTTCTCATTCAATTAAAAATTCTTAGGCTTCATGAAGGGGAACAGCTACTTCAAAAGAAAGGCCGAGGAAGACTTATTCATGTTTCCGACTTTATTTGCAGCAAAACTGGCTGACTCATTCTGCACAATCAAGATGGGAAGATCGCTCAAGATGCCAGAAAGATAATATTTCCTGGTGCAAACAGAGATGCATGGTGGGACACAGAGCAGTTAATTGTGCAGATCAAATCTGCAATTGAGATCTTCGGAGTGGCTCACCCAGGTTGTCAAGCTCTTTTCATTTTTGATCAGTCCTCAGCTCATGCATCACTTCCTCCAGATGCTCTTTGGGCATTTGACATGAATAAATCCAATGGTGGGAAGCAGTGCAAGCAGTGAGACACAATCATCCCACAATCAAATCCAGATCCCTGTTATCGCAGACAGCCACAGAGCATGACAACACCAGCTGGTGAAGCAAAAGGACTGAAACAAGTTCTTGAGGAGTGAGGATTCAACATCTTGAAATTAAAAGCTAAATGTTCACCTGTTTGTCCTTTTGAGAGCCAAAATTGCTGTCTTGCTCAGCTTCTTTCTCAGCAGGAAGACTTTACTAATCAGCCATCAATGCTCAAGACACTCATCAAGGGTGCTGGCCATGAGTGCATATTTTTACCAAAGTTTCATTGTGAATTGAACCCAATTGAAATGGTAAGCAATTGTCTATTAGGTTTGACAAATTCTGCTGATCACTGTATTCAGTACTGGGGATGGTGTAAATACAGGTATAGAGAACATCTGAAGGCAAATTTTGCAGCAGCCAAGGAGCGGGCTCTTCAGGTGCTTGATGCATGCCCAGTTGAAGTCATATGGCAGTTTATCAATTGTTCCAGGCAGTTTGTGGAAGCTTATTGGTCTGGTCTCACGGGTAAAGCAGCTGCTTTGGCTGTAAAAAAGCAAAAACAACACCGTGTGGTGTCAGAGAGGGCTATGGTTGCAATGGAGAATATAAATACACCTACTTAGTTTGTGTTCAGGACTGCCCAAATTTTGGCAGTCCCCAAAAATGCATGGGAAAATTACAAAAAAATCATTTTCTGGTGTTACCAGCCCCTCCAAGTTTGAATCTGAGGTCAGTTTGAATCAATTTTCTTTCGTTTGGGCACAATAAAAAATGTGGACTTTAGTTGTCTGCAACTTTATATCATCCCTCTTCCCCCAGTACTACCTCATACAGCAACCAGGCAAGATCATCACCATGAGAATCAGATGGTTCATGATACACTCCATCTTGCAGAGGTGCAGCTGGAAAAGAATTTCACTCAGATGAAGTGGATGGATTCAGAGAACAGACACTTACACAAACAAGCTTATGCAAAAGAGAAAAAGAAAACAGAAAAAAGGGAGATGACCCATGCCCATGCTCATCTGATGGCTTGTGCAGAGAATCTTGATGCACTTGCAGAAAAAGACTTTATGAAACATTGGAAGGAGGTGGTGAAAGAGTTGGGGCCAATTTTCAAGTGCATATGGAAGGATATCAGTGACCACTATAAGGTCATTGCAAAGGCTGATAAAAATGCAGATAAAGTGAAGAAGACACAGGAGAGGGCAGCTAAAAAGGCTGTGGAGGAAGCAGAGAGCACAAGGAAGAAAGTGACAAGGGAAGAGGCTGCAGCAGCAAGGGCCATGTGGGGCAGAGGCCATGGTGAATGGTGTGGGCATGGAGGATCTGGTAGAGGCAAGGGCCATGGCCAGGAAAGAAGGGGAGGCACTGGGGGGGTTGATTCAGGGGGAGACTGTAAGGGCAACCTTACAATCAGAGTCTGAGGAACTCAATACTTGCAAGGGAAAACCAAAGAGAAAACTGTGAGGAGCCTGTTGCAAGGGTGAAACTATATATATGAGGAGCATGCAACATTCTAAAATACTATGAGCCCCATGTGGACAGAGGTGAACCTGGAAGTGAGCCCAGAACAATGTTCAGGGAGGTTGCCATCAATCACTGCTGCAGCCTGCATCAGGCTGTAATTGGGAATAGGTGGCTGAGGACCATGCAAGTGATCTGTGAACATGTATCAAGAATGTTTGAGTGGTGTTCAAGGATGTTTGAGGATGTTTGAATGAAGCTTGAGGCAATTGAATGAGGTTCAAAGTTGTTTGAGATTGAGGTTGAGGTCATTTTGAGAACATGCAAAGAAGTCCAAAGAGTTTGAAGAAGCTTGAGGTCTCAATCAAAGTTTGAGGTTTTGATTGAAGCTCAAGGTTTTGAAGAAGTTCAAGTTCCAGTTCAAGGTCTTGATCAAAGTTCAAACAAGTTTGTGGTTGATTGTGGATGTTTATAAATGTTTGTAGGGGTTTGTAGACATTCATCAAATGGTCCCCTTACAGAGACTCAGAGGGAGAGGATTTTGACAGCCTATCCTCTAGTACTGGGAGCAAGAGCAAAGATGAGCATTCTGAGTCTTCTGACTCAGCTAAAACTAGGGACAGTGATCAGCTAGGCAGTACACATGACAATGCTGTACTTGACATGCCACTGGACACTGCCTGTCAAGCAGAAGGTGCAACCAAGACCCTGTCCAAGGCTGACATATTGAATGCCAGCACCCATACTAGATGAAACAGATGCCATAACAGACTCCAGGGAAGACAATGGACCCCAGTTGCAAGTCAGAGGTGCTCCTACTATGAGCAAAAGGAGAGGCGAAGCTGGAACTCTTGTAGAGAGTGAAAATGAAGCAGAGAATGGATGCCATTATCCTAGAAGATCAAACCAGACTGATCTTCATTTTAGAAAAGGAATGGACACATAGTATATGTACATACAAATATATATACCAAGTTTTTGTGACAATCCACACATTGTTGAGTGAGCAACATGGAATCAAAGGGAGGAGATGTGTTGAAGCAAAGGTTCCCATGTGTGGCCAAGTACCTGAATTCACTCGATTTGGCACCTCCCACATCAAAATATTCATATCCTGACAATGGTGTCAGTGCACAAAAATATGGAACACATCTTGAACAGAGGACAACTTGTTTGTCTACCCACCTAACATTACTACCATATAGTGTGGCCAATACTTCATGTACAATACCTTGTTATAGCTAGGGTGGCTAAGTACTAGGCTGAGGACAGTAATATACTTAAATATCTGCTGAATCCTCTTACACTACTTGAATTCATATATCTGCTTAGCACATCATCAATTTTAAGGAAAAATATGAACTTAATCTGCTTATTTTGATTAATTGGATATTAATCAGTAGTAAGCAAATTAAGTAAGAAAAGTGGATCCTTGATTTTGCTGATGGCCTATCATCTGTGGTGAAGGGCTGACAAATTTGACAAGGTCTACTGTCAGTTAAAATACCAGAGCCTTCTGGCTGTGAGCAAGAAGCCTTGTAGCTGGTTTCATGTCTAGATTGTGATGCATCATTATTCTGTTTTATGATACATTGCTCACAGAATTTCATATGTGGGTGTTTTCGTGAGCACTACTGTCCTAAATATTCAGTTACCATGATGAATGTCATTCTTTTGAATATTATGAACATTTGGTATCCAGTAAGCAAAGCTACTGTTGCAGGTCAGGAAGTGGGCCACCTAAGGTAATGGGCCACTGGCTTTTAAACCATAGATTCAGTACATATGATGCCTTTGGGTTATATGAGTAACTATGACACTGAGCCTTGAGTCTGTATACTCAGATGGACAGTTTGATCAAACATCCCTGAACCTGGAGCCAAATGGGGTAAAATTGATGAAGTTGTTAATTTTCTGGCCCAGCCATCTGACTTTGCCCATATCATCTGATTGACTTGGACTCTCAGGCTGCTGCATACTAGAAATTACTCTGCTAGCTTATGGCTTGCTTTCATGTCTATAAAGTTCAACAAAATTTGTTGGTTTGCTTGTTATAGGGCTTGTGGCCCATTTCTATGTCATTTCTAAGGTAGAGGACATCCACAAGCTGCCAATGTCATGTGGCCAGTGTGACAATGTCCAAATATGTCAGAAATGCCATAAGAGATGGCTCTGACCGCTCCACAACAACATTATGCTGCACAGAAACACAATAAAATGTACAACAATCATCTTGTGATAGTTAGTTTTACATGACATTTATTATTCAGTTCAAATTTTCAAATTTTATGTTCCAAACAACCAAGTTGCATCAATATCTGGGTGTTGCATTGCAAGAGTGTCCTCTTACATCAGCATCTGTACCATCACATGCATGTTCATTATCACATGTTATCCTGATAGTACATAGTCTATACCTTGAGTCTTGTACTGTATCTTAGTTTCCTCCCTGAAATATACTAAGTTCTGTATAGTTCTTGGTTCCCTTTAGCGTTGCAAGCTCCAGCTTCCTTCCACTTTTCTTTAATAATGAACTTAAGTACTATCAACACACTACTCTCTCACATGACACACATCTTTTCTTTACCTCACCAACCCTGAAACTTCCAAAACAGTCACTTTTCACAACAACACACTCTACTTTTCCCAGAACCCACACCAACCCTGAATGTTCCAAAATGGTCATGTTTTTTCACAGCATCATTTCTTGTAACAACAACATAATACCAATGCTCATTACTTCCATGTTCCCCATCTTGCATTTTGCCCACCCACCTCCATGGCTCATTTCACCAACTCAAAGATCCCCATCCTTCCCCGACTGGCTTTTCTCTCAAATTTTTACCCTGAGGTTCACTAACTCCTCCCCAGCACATCCATTCATAAAGTTTGAAGGTCCAGTTCATTGAACCAGAAAAAAACCAAAGTCGAACTGGACTGAACTGCAGTCCAGTCTTTTTTGTGGTTGTGGTTACCTTAGTTTGTGTACATGGTCAGTTGTGGTTTCTCAAATTGTACATTTATTTCAAACCAACTTTTGTCAGTTCGAACTGGTTGTAACTGGTCTACAGTATACTTTACATACACTAACTATATATATAGTAACTAATAATTAAAGTGGGGATGTGCCCATGGAATGACCAGCAAAAGTGAGGGTTTATATACCCTGTGGCTGTGCACAGACCATGTGGTCACATTTGTGCTTGAAAAAACAAGAGTGGCACCATTTTCCAGATGACTCCCATGACAACAGCGCTCACCATCAATGTTCGCCCACCTCTCCCCAAAGCATTGCCAATGAACAAACACAAAGCAGGTGGCCCAAACGATGCTAGTTTGTCATTTGGGCCCTAGGGTACATTTTTTATAGTTTCTTTCTTTCTTTACTAACTAACAAACTAATCAAATATCTTTTCTTCATTATTAGGTTCTTATCATTTGATTACAATGTCACCCACTCATCAAAATGACACACCCAAGCCCCATGCTGCCACTGTGAGCTGCTGCTCACAGGGTGGCAATGGGCATGTTTCTGGACGACGACAACCGCCACCCTACGCTGCTGCTGTGAGCCTTTGCTCACAGGGTGGCAATGGGTTCTGTTCATACTCAGCAATGACAACTTGCAGTAAGCCCCACAACAACCACACCAATATCTGCTGCCACCACTGCCATGTCACAAGCACCACCAACCCGTCTATGATGAATGGCGAGGAGGACAAACGCAGGGATGATGAACCACAGGTACAGCCTCAACAATGAACAGCAACAATGAACAGCCATGCCAATGAACACCAGGGAGGATGAATGGCAGGGAGGACAAATGCTGGGGACAATGAAGGGCAGGGTCAAATGCTGGGGACAATGAATGCCCCCAGTATGTTTCTTTCCATTGATCTCTTTTTTTTTTACCAACTAATTTTGATTTTTTTCCAGGTTTGATAACAATGACAATGCCACCACCCTATGCCCCCCTGCAAGCCGCCACCCACCCTACACCACTGCTGTGAGCTGCTGCTTGCAGGGTAGCAATGGGCCAACCACAACAAATGTGGGTGGATGACATATGACACCCCATGATGCCCCACTCTCGTGTGTGGGGTGTTTCATTTCATTCTTTCTTTGTCCAGCTTTCTTTTGTTGCAATGTACCTCCCTGCACCTTGCAGGTTTATCAATTAGTTTTACTGTGTATATAATTTAATTTAATTACACTACAAAAAATTGTAGTAAAACCAGTCAGAACCAGTTCTAGGACTGCAACCGAACCAAATACAACTGGTTGTATTCAGTTCAGTTGCAGTCCTCCAGTTGTGGGCAACAGTTTAAACCAGTTGTGGTCCCCAGTTGCCCCTTTGGGAGTCAAAAAACTGGACCTAACACACTATCCATTCACCTACTCCCACCTTCATTACTCCACAACTGCCACCACACCATTGCTGACAACACCCACATGACCCCCCTTTTTCAAGACCCCTGGTGATGCTGACATGTCTCAATCAACAATGGTGCTGATGACTACTTCAACCACCCCCAATACAGCTACTAGTGCCATATCTAGTACCAAGATGACCAACAAACCCTCAGAACCTGTCAGCCCCCCCCCTGTTTGACACCCTGACCCCTCAGTTACCACTGACTCAATTGTCAGCAATGGTAGCCACTCCCTCAGCATCCACTCAGGAACAACGACCTGGCCACATCTAGCACTCAGACCACTACCATCACCTCAGAGATCAACCCCCCCCCAGCTATGAATGTATCAACACTGCCATCACAACACCTTGATGACAGCCCAACAAACTGGAAACAATGCATGGCAACTTTGCACAGCACAGACAATGGTGCTACATGAAAACAAGGAAATGTGCTTGTCTGAACACCTTGTCAGCTCAATGGACCAACCTGGCCAACTCCACCATTGTCAACAACAATTGATGAGACCTCCCTGTCCCCCATGCTTTCTCCCCAGACCCCCATTATGCACCCTGATCCCATGTCGTTGATAATGATGATGACCTCATCCCATGCTTCTAAAAAGCCCTCAGTACCTCGTGAACAACAACACATGCAGCCAAGTCCACCTCCTGCACCTTTGCAAACTCTACAGCCCCTCATCTTGTGTCCTGAACTGTTTACTGCCAGCACCATCCACAGCACCAGCACCATCACCATCACCAGCACCATCACCATCACCAGCCCAATTCGCACTGTCCCCAGCCCCAGCCCCATCACCAGCCCAATTCGCACTGTCCCCAGCCCCAGCCCCATCCATGTCCCCAACACTGTCCATGTCCCCAACATTGTCCATGTCCCCAACATTGTCCATGTCCCCAACATTGTCCATGTCCCAGCCATGTCCATGTCACCAACCAAGTTCACCCCTGTCCATGTCACTGAGACCATCCCTGTCCACTCACATCTGTCCTTGTCAACACCCCCCTCTGTCACCTGCCCATTGGCATGTCTGTTGAGATTTGTAACTCAGTGTTCTTGCACATAAAGTTACTTTTTGATTGATGTCCATCAAACCCCTGTCCTCCATCTTGTCAACCCCTGTCCCTGTCCTCAACAACACCTATCCCCATCCTTGTCAACCCCTGTCCCCATCCTCATCAACCCCTGCCATGTTCAACTCCCACTTTCATCATCAGTCCACTCCCAGGCAACTCAATGTTTTCACCAATGTGTAAAGTGTGCCTGTGACTTGAACTTGTTGACTCAAGCCCCCCCNNNNCCCTGCCAGTCATTTTTTTGGAGTATGAGAGAGTGTAAAAGTGTCCTCTTACATCAGCATCTGTACTATCACATGCATGTTAATTATCACATGTTATCCTGATAGTATATAGTCTATACCTTGAGTCTTGTACTGTATCTTAGTTTCCTCCCTGAAATATACTAAGTTTCTTATAGTTCTTGGTTCCCTTTAGTGTTGGAAGCTCCAGCTTCCTTCCATGCATTTGACTAGTAAATACTAAAACTCTTCACTGTGGTCTGATTAACATGGGACAAAAGCACAAGGCAATACTATGAAGCCTCAACAATCTGAAGCAGGCATTCCTTCCATCTGGCCTTGCCAAGAAATGAAGAAAGCTAGAGTCTGGCAGTAATTAATTAGAGAATGCTGAAACTTGAAGGAAAACAATTAAGTATGTGTAACCTTCAAACAACTAGTGCATCATTTTACTAATGAAAGAAAAGGATGCAGCATCAGTATCCTTCTTGTCAATGAGAACCACAAAAAGTACTTATATGGACACTGTTTTGACCTCAGAAAGCTTGATGGATGATCTTGAGAAGGCTGGCCTGCCGGGACACCAATAGAGCCTCACTTCTCTTCACCTACTAATAATTGCACATAGTACTTACTCTCATTCATTGTTAATACATAGATAACCTCTCAGTATATAGTAACCATCACAATGTAGATTACTAGCTCAAAATCCTATAGTTGTTCATATTTCTGCTCAAATTTGGATTCATTTGACAAACTGTTGGGCATAGAGCTACATATTGTACATTATAATAATCTTGTGCATGAAAATATGGCACAGATGGGGTGTAAGGTTGAGTACAGACCATTTTTCTACCCCACCACCAAATTTGGACTGTGATGTCACTCAAAAGTAATGCCACATGACATGGGCAGCTTGTGGATGTCCTCTACCTTACTTTTGGCTGGGCCACCATCAAATCACATAGATAAATTTTGCAGATGGCAACTATTTGTGCTACATCAAGGGGTACTCATCACTAGGATTTGTAAGGGTATGTTGTGATTTCCAGTTAAGCCATCCTAGGACCCCCCCTCCCCCCTTCCTTACTATATATAGTATATTTAATTATATAATCATTGTATAAAATATTTTCCTAGCACCTACACCATCTCTTGTTAACTGGATATACTACTGAATCATTGACCAGCTTTGGGCATGTCACAACACTGGTACATGGCAAAAGAAAGTCAGTCATGATCAATCAACATGTGACCTGATGACTCAGCACCCAGTAAGGAAAAATGTTGCACACTGGCATACTTTGATTTTTGCTGTGTGCTTTTTCTCTCTTGCTTTATTGTGTTTAGATTTGTTACGTTCCATTCCACCCGACTCGGACTTCTGATGGAACACCACTCCAAACTCTGATATATGTTGAGATTGATCAGATTCCGTTCCAGTGCATATTGTAGACTTCGTACATAGTTACTGTAGTTACTCATAGGATTTTACCTTGGGTACCGCCCGTACTGCCAACCACAGCTAATGTACATAGCTCTTACCTCGGTCTCCAATCTCGGATTTCGTATTAGTATTTAAACTTAGATATTTCATTTGTATTCTGCAATTCAAATATCATATGTTTCAGACGTTACCACACAATTACTCATACGTTAATCACCCTCTTGTCTTTGTCTTTGGACTTCCAATTGGTCCCCTACTCAAATTCCCAATCACCCTCCAGTAAATTGAACACCGTAACAAGTGAAGGGTGCAACTTCTTAAAAGTTGAAGCCAAGTTCTCTTCGATACCCCTCCGGATTACCGATCAGTTCCCACACAGATTCCCCTTCAGCCTCAGTCTATAACAGCATATTCGAATTCACACTTCGCTGTTACTCATGACCACCACCCAGACTACAACTCAAAAATGGACCACTCAGAATTCCCGACATGCAGGTGCGATCCATGGAATTTCTGCGATTTGCCGTTCTGTTCTTAGTCCTCCAAAATTATCATCTACATTTGGACAAACTTCACAACCCTCTAACATCTTTCATCAAATTGGCGAAGGTGCTCCATCAATTAGCGCTACATTAATGTCCACCCATATTAATCAGGGAACTAATGAACCTCAGCTATGTTCCTGATCCCCTACACCATTGGAGTATGTGGACCCATCCCATAATGATCATCATTTGGACCCTAGTGGTCCTCCCGATTCTCC
>QLOK01001827.1:0-18664 GCA_003313805.1 Tricholoma flavovirens
TGGAAGGTGAGGATGCTGATAATCAGCGGGTGCACCATAACGCGGTGGTGCAACCTCAGGTCCACGATACCGAGGGATGTCGTGTTGGTCTGACCGCCAATCCTCGCCGAACATGAGTCCAGCAACATTTGCAACTCGACCTCGAGGGTCATATCCGAAAGCATTGTAGTCTTCAGGATGTTCTCGTCGAGCCATGAGGAAGTAGCCAATGCATAATTGGTGGATTTTGGTGGACTTTTTAAAGGAACAGACTGAGCACGGACCAAGAGCATTTTATTCAGATATCAGGTCATATTCTTTCTCATTTTGCTCATCAATGTCGACAGCGAGCAAGAGTGCCACCTCGGATGGGTCATAGATTAGATTGAATGATTACTATCGGCACATCGGCAACTAGGTATCATCACTGATGGGACCAAATAAAGGGTATAAACAAGCGTTTTTCGAAAGGGCCTATCGTTCTGCAAATAGCTGTAGTCTTTACTTGGGTGTTGCTTGTGAAATTTACAATCACGAAACACGTGACTCAGGGTCAACTAACATGCAACAAGAGTCCACGTCCAACTTGAAGGAGGTCCAGCAGGAGCTTGGTCTCTTGTTCGATTACAACCCTTCCCCCCTCGTTTCTGACTCAAAATCTTCATCTGTATGTCCAAAACTTCGTCTTCCTCCCTCATTCTACGAAAAACACTTGGATGATCGACTGACTTTAAAAAGAATTGCCCTGATGCCCTCCATTACGAGTCAACTGTCAGAAACGGTTGACAAAGTTTTGCGTTCCATCGAACAACGGAAAATTTGTTTACCTTACAGTACGCTGGACCGTTTCCCGACTCAAGAATGGCGCGCATCCACTGTGTTTGAAGGTCCGATTATCGACGCGAACTCTGTCGCACGGGCGTACTATTGGTCAACCGCGATTCATTGCATGATTATTTCGTCTATGCTCTTTCTTTCCCCTCGTGCCTCAGCGTGGGATCAAGCTCTCAGTTGGAATCAAAGTGTTTCAAGGGATATCAAAGATTACCGTGCTTTGGAGGAAGATCATGCACTTAAATTTTTGTATATGCCCGGCACGTCTATCCCTGAATTATCGATTTCGGATACTATTTGGAACTCTATGGATAATGAAATCCGTGAGCGACTTCCTGAAGTTGCTCAGAGATTTCCCGACCTAGCAACTTGGCAGATTTTTGCCATTTCGGAAGAATCAGAACATCTTATTAATGACATAGGCAGAGTTGCGTGCGATTTTCATCATGAAAAATGCCGGACAACTTGGCATAAAGCTGTTCCTATCGGCAACCTTTCCTATGCTCTGGATGCGACGTCGACTTCGTGGGGTACTCCAACTGCTACCCTTTCCGAAGTTTCCTCTCTAGCACCTTCATCATCTTTACCACCGCAAGAGGATGAAGGGGCAGCACCGTCCCTCAACCGTACTTTACGGCGTGTGCGAGTTAAAGTCAACCCAGATTCGAAACCATCGAAGTCCGAAGACGTTATCAAAAACAAGCGTGTCAATACTCAACAACAGAGTGTTAGCCTTTTAACCAAGGATGAAACCTGGAAAAATATCATTGTCGCTGGTCGATCAAGCACGGCGGAAACTAGTCTTTCGACGTCGACGCTCCAACATGTGAGTTACGTACACCTACCCTGGGGCACTCACTTATTTTCACTCATACAGGCTTGGTTTTGTTCTGTTTTGAAGGACAGCACTTTCATTGTCTTCCATTGTGGAAATTTCGAGAGGATCGGCTTTCGCCACCGTGCTAGTCAGACCTTGTTTCTCTCGGAACTCATCGATGTACCGAACTGCAAGAATCCCTGCTATGGGAAACTTCATATTGGGCTGTACATGTCGATACTGCATGATGTGATGGAGCGCTCATCCCAACAAAGTTCACACGAGGAAGATCAAAACCGCGTTGATTCCAAAAAGCGTCAACAGGCTCAAGCCTCATCCAGCACTCCAGTTAAACGCCCCAAGACGAGGGCTTACGTTGCAAAGGAACAAAGGGATGAAATTGACCGTCGGAAGACATATGATGTACGATCAACGTAACAGTCCACTGTTCATTCGATAACGATCTTCGTATAGCTTGTGAGCAAGGAAGCCTTGGCTCGTGATGTTGTTTTGGTCCAATTGCTGTTCGGCAGCTACAATTCTCCTGCACCAGCTTCATTTCTCCGAGCTGGAAAGTCGCATTCGACAGCCAGTCAAACTTACACTCCTGATCAATACGTATCACTGGTCGTTGGTTCTGAGATTGCGGCTGGCGCCACCGGAGTCGTACACAATGCTTCACTGGAAGTCTTGACGACGTCGGATGGGGTTCAGCGCCTTAAAGTTGTGGTTAAGTTTGCGTTGAAACCTCAACAACAGTCCAGACTCCGTCATGAATTCTCCGTCTATGAACACTTAAGTTCATCGAAAGTAAAAGGAATACCTACAGTGTTTGGTTTGTTTGAAGACACCGAAACTGATGCATTGGCGCTCGTGATGACACATGCTGGAATTTGCCTGTTAGATCGCGAGCCTGATGTTTCGAAGATTATCGTGCCTGATCCAGAGCGGTCAGTTGTTTGTATTTTCATTTCAGGGGGGGACTGAACTATCTTCTCTTCTTCGTTAGTGCCGCATTCATCGAAGTGTTTGAGGATATCCATCGTGCTGGCGTTCGTCATCAAGACCCTCGTTTAGAGAACCTTATGGTTCAGGACGATGGTACCGTGGCAGTCATTGACTTCGACAAAGCGGAACTCGGTGCCAGCGAGAGATCAAAGGCACGCGAAATCGATTATCTGAAGGATATTCTTGATGGTGTATATCCATCTCGAGATGGCTGGCCAAGTAAGCAGACTTCTCGGACGTCTGATAGCTCAGGCTCCGTTGGTGGGTCCAGTCAGAGTTCAGGGAGTGAGACGGAATGATTCCACCTTCCATTCTGTGCTTCCAGCGTTTCTCATTAGCACTTCCGTCAATTTAAAAAAAATGGTAACCCGTATTGCACCTATCTTCATTGTTTGTCTGGCTTTGGAGTACAAACTCTTGTAGGTGATTTCTCTGCATAAACTCGTAAAACAGCCAAACTTCCAGTGTACAAAGTAAATAAATCGTTTACTGATGTAACGGAGAGACGAAAAAGTCTTTTGCAATCTTTTTTAGCGTAGTCTTTGTGCGCTTCCATGGCTTTGATCCCAGAACTGGTGGTCCCGGGACTGGCCCATCATCTCTTGGCGGCCTAACCACCCTCCTTGGCATCGGGTCCGGAGGAGGCATACGACTTGTGATATTCAGACGTTCTAAGATTGCCTGATTGTCGAGTTCATATTGTTTGCAGGCGTTGTAAACAATGCTTGCTTGCGCACCCGCTCGCTGGGTAACTGATTGAAACAAAAGTGAGTCGGAATCCTCAACAAGTCAAACCGTGAGAAGGCTTACTGGAATTATAGGTGTCGGGTGTAATTAATCCCTGGAGCACAATCTGGCGCTGGACTACCCTATACAACCCCGACTGTCTAATCCCCCAATAACCCGACAATTGCATGACTTCAATAAGCTGGTCCCGTGCTACCTGGACGACGACACCAGTATACAAAAAGTCTTGTATTCGAATAGAAAGACCCATCAGTTGAACGAGTCCATAACCATATATGCAGCTTGACGTACCAAGCAAAACCTGAACCGAGGAACTCGAATAACCATGGACACGCATTTTAAGAGGGTGATCCGGGGATGCCGGGCCCGCTTCTTGAAAATCGCCCCCAAATGCATCCATGAAATATGTGCTACATGCAGCGAGATATGCGCGGTGTGCAAAGAACGTCGTGTCTGGCTCCCCATATTCTTTGTCGGGTATGAGCATCACATCTGTGAGCTTCTTCGCATCACGCATTGAACAAAAAGCAGAGCGAAGCGGCTGGGATTCCGCTGGGAGCTCCGAGTCCAAATGGTCATCTGCGTCTTCGGGCAGCCTTGCCTCTATGATTGTCTCCACCCCTGATACTCTGAGGAGTCTTTCAAATGACAAGAGGAACGTGTGAATGTAAAATGAGCACCTCCGATAGCAGATCCCGAATAACAATTCCTGAGCAGAACGCCACTCCCAAGCACCTGTCTCCGGGTCAGAGACGTTAAGGAATAGCCTTTCTGAATTGTGCTGGATCATTTGGGGCTGAGCTTCCTCTGAGTGATCATCCAGCCATTGGTATGTTGTTCGCAGGTCGCCTAGAAGCGCACGATCTCGAGGATGATCAGCTGACATATGGAGAGCCAGAACGCGGAGGTGTTGCACCTATCGAAGGGGAATTAGAACTAATAAACTATGAGAGGGGAAATATCGAACCACGTCTGAGATTGTAGGTTGCCCGAAATTTGCCTTTATGCTCAAAATCTTCTGTAAGATGTTTGGTGCAGGCTCCTCCAACAAGAGTGTTCGTTGTGTCCACGCAATTTCTTCGTATTTCTCGAGGAGTATATCCTTTGGAGCAACAATATCTGGCGAGTCATGGTAGCGCAAATAAGCCGAGATATCCCTGCCTGCCATCGTTTTCCTTCCAAAGGCCTTCCGAGGGATGAAATTCAGGTCGTCCAGTGTGGCCCAGTGATTGGGATCACGATCATGCATGGGCAATTTTTCGCAATAGACCTTGAAAATGATGCGTGCCCGCGTCCCTCTCTCAAACGACGGATCATCGTTGATAAGAATCGCACACTCTCTGAACATGTCTATATCCAGATTGCGCTCGGACTTGAGCCCGAACTTCGTGCTTAGCTGTGGCTCAAGTTGCCGGAAACCATCGGCGACGAAGTGGGAAGACACTGATCCAAATGTCGCACAGAACAACGCATCGCGCGCATACAACTCGTTTGAGGGACACAGCATATCGTAACAATTCGGCACGAGAACCCATGGAAGTTCCGCTAGCGAGATAGCATTGAGTAGGACTTTCAAAAAATCAAGATATCTTTGTGTATTAGAGGGCGAGAGCTTGGGTGTTGAAGTTTGAATCGTGTGGAAGATCTCTCCCCAGGCCATAGGTTCTATGGCCAGGGAAAGCAGGTGTGAAGAATACAAAGTAACGGGAATGGTCAGGAACGGGGTCACAGCAGTGGCCTCAGGTCCAGCTGGAAGCATCTTAAGACCGTTTGCCCGAAGCCACGGACCACGAGCATTGGGCTGCGTGGATCGCCAGATGGGCAGCTCCCGAGCAACAGACTGAAGGTGGCTTGGGGTCCCAGGCATCTTGCTACGGAGCCATCCCGCTAATTGTGTATGTGTAGAACGCCTCAACGCCTCAAAGCATTCCGAAATCGAAACACTCTCCATGGCCTGAAGGAACTGCTCGAATACCGGACCAGGAAGAGTGTCATCTTCCGTCACCATGTACTCCATGATACCGGTCTGGGTCCCCTCGGATTGTGTTGAGAAATTAGCAAGTGCCAGTGAGAGGATATCGTGGCTGGACAATGGGCCACGGGCGTTTGGATCCAAGATTGTGAGAAATGAAAGGCCCACCATGGATCCGTCCAGAAAGACAACATTGCGTATGGTAGGCAAAATTCTGACGCCCTCCACTGATACACTGAGGACATTCTTGTCCCTAGGTATGCTACCCCAAACTATGGCAAGGGGTTCCTCGGGTCGGATCATAGGGAAGATGGGTTGGATCGTAGGGAATATGGGTAACGCTTTCAATTTCATACGCTGATCATGAGTTATTTCAGCGTTGCCAACTTGAATAAAGCGTCGTAGGACTATTCGCGCTGCTTCCACGTCAAGTCGGAGGGTATTGATCTGCTTCCAAGATAAAGAATCTAGCAAATCACACCAGTCATTCGGATCGTTGAAAGATCGAAATGAGCTCAGGGCCTTTTGAGCAGATGCCGAGAAATCGCGATGGAAAAATGGGATACCCAGCTGCCAGAGGCTCGGAAACAAACTTGGGTGGACATCGTCCGGTGTAAAAATGGGAGCAATTGTCTGTAAAAGTCCAGTATTAGACGGCAACAGATGATAATCCGTGATTTCGCCATAAAGCACATCTTTGGAACTCCAGCCTCCTAACCACTCCCAGAACCCAGTCAACCAGTGAACGACGGAACGATCGAGATTTCCAGGCTCGAACTTCAAACCGAGAGGATTTGGATCCATTTCGAGATAACCGATAACGATCTGGGGGTTGAGGAGTTGTACACTGAAAATGCCAGGTCCGTACTCTTTCAAAAGTGTCGCAAGAGTGGCGTCCAGCACATGTAATGCGATCGTATAGTTGCTGTAACCACTGAACAGGCTGAATTCGGCCTCCTCGAGCATTGTATAGATAGTTGAAGATCCAACTTGATCAAGCGTGATATGTCGTCCATCTGGATGGGAAATAAGTGGAAGGCCAGCAATGTTAGCTAGACTGCCGTCTGAGATGAGGTACTTGGCGGCAGCAGATATCAGATCAAGGTTTGAGGGCAATGTAAGTTGAGCAATGTTTCGCTAGGAATTTAGGTCAGGCCGATATAAAGTGATTTCGAGACGGTGACCTCACAAGTAGAATCTTGTGGGCGGTCTTCGGAGTCAAATGTGTCGGTTTCACACCATCATACTCCATTAGCAAGTTATAGACGTAAGAAGGCATCCGGGTGATCTTCAATCCCAACGCTGCCAAAGACTGAAGGGCGGCCATCTCTGATACCTCATAGGTCGTAACAAGAATTTCCTCAAGACCATGAGCATGCACCGGCTTGGTAGGGATTGCGGCCCGCCCAGTCTTCGATCTGACTTTAAATATCTTTCGGACCACACGTAAAACCTTTTTGTACGCCACTGGCGCATTTATGGTGTAGTGATCAACACCATCAGCATCAGGCGGCATAACAACGGGCCAAACAGCAGCACCAGACTTGACAACACTTTCAAGGAGCTTCATCGGCAGATCCTTCCAGTAGCTACTGTCACCCTCCTGACCTCCTTGGGTGGGCGGCCAGGCCTTGAAAACGTCAGAAACAGCATCTTCGTTGATCAGTACAGAGAATAGGGACGTCCACGCTTGCGGAATATAAATGTCAAATAGAAGTTGGTTCCACTCGACAAGCACTCTATTGGGCAGAGGAATGAACGCAGATCGGCGGATAACACAAGATGATCAACAAACCTGTCGTCTGAGCCACGGACTATCCCTCTTTCTTCCCGATTCCGGAGATTCTGTCTCGACTGCGTAAGCGCAAAGGGACTATGGATATGCAGAGGGAACCCGGTCTGGAGAGGAAGAGGAAGATACGTGTACAAACGACCAGGGACAGCCGATTGCGTGAAGATTGAGAACGGCACAGCAAGGCCGACATCTGGCCGTAGTTTGTGTGCTAGCATTGTGGCATTTGGATCGCACCCCGCGCGTTCTGCCAATAACGACATCGCTTCCGACGGGGGAAATGAGGTGTGCAGGATACGCCATGGCTCCGTAGTGGAACGGCGATTATGCACACTTGTCTCCACTACACATGTGAATGTGGTATTCTGAATGGTCCCGACCCAGTAGGGAACTTTGGGAGATCGCGTGATTTCTGAACGAGCAAGCGTGGAGCGTCCTCCTCGAGTATTGATCTCCAGCACCTCGATTGACGTTATGTTTTCCAAGAATAACATGGTGACGGCTATCTCCTCCTGGATAAAATCCAAGAGTAACTGACGAACGTCAGAGACGCCCACGGGATCCCTGCTTATGTTGCTTGGAGTGATGCGTAACGGAAGTCGGATGATAGATCCAGGAAATGGAACGATTGGAGAGGACCTGGAGAAAATAGAACCGAATGATGATAATTGATCGACATATTGTTGATCTTCAACGAAGTCAAATTTGATGCCACCATCCGGCCAAATATCGTGACGAGGGTCCAGGATCGCAAGTTCTGAACCAGAGAGGACCTGAGGGCTATCCGTTACCTTTGAAGCAGATTAGACGAGCAAGAGAATGTGAAAAATAAAACCGTTGTTACGTGATAGCAAGATCTAAACCCAACTCCATATTTTCCAATCTTCCTGGATTGTGGCTCAGAATTAACCGTCGATATATGTTAAGCGTAAACGTACGAAGCGTCGTTCTTCTTGGATGACCGGTGAATATTTTGGAGCGCTCTCCAATCCTCCTCGCTAAATTCCTTGTTGCTGTAGCCCAGCAGGGCAGGACCTTGCATTTCTGCTAATCTGGGGTCAACTAGGGAATCAGTTGGATATGTTCTACAGTCCAAGACAAACATCTGCAGTGTGGTTTTTTTTTGTTTCTAAGACCACCCATATTTGAGTACACAAGATAATAACGAACCTGTTTCGATGCTTGTGCATCGTCCGAGTTCTGGAGTAATTCGCGCAAAAGGCCAATTGAGAAGGGATAACTGTCCAATATCGCACGAATCGCTGTGGTAGGGTCGACATTCTCACCAAACGATGCCATGATGGCTCCACCAGTAAAGGCGCAGCTTGACTAGATCAGACGGATAAGTATAAGGTCCTTCGGCTAACCTTCCTCCAGTGTCGTGAAGGCGGGTTGCAAAGGTAGTGGGAAACGAGTAAATGGTCTGGATTGTGGATTGGCGCGCATTGGATTCAATAGCTGTTCGTACTTGAATGTCAGGTGATAACATTGGTTTTACCCCATAGCAAACTTGGGACCTGAACGAATCGATCTAAATCTTGCAGGACCCCGGGGAATTTCTCTGTGTGGGAGTAAATATCAAGACAGCCAGGTCTGTCCAGCCATGATGCATGTGCATGAAACATCAAAACAGCATTTCCATTGTCAGGTCCAACACCGTCACATGACTGAATTTATCTCCGTGGTTGAGGCTCAAAATTTGGCAAATCTAACGCTAATGAGTTCACCAAAGGTGGTCTAGCACCACGATCACAGGCTGTTGTAGGTGTGTTGTCCCACAGCCGCGCGTCCAAAGGATCAAAAGTACTGCAAGAAGGGCGCGACACGAACATGGGACCAACCAATCGCGCAACCCCGGGTCCCCGCCCCTGCCTTGCATCTGCTCGGCCAGAACCTGCAGAGGAAGGAATGGTCCGAACCAAAGGAGAGCTACGTGAACTAAGCGAAAATAAAAAATAAATAAAAAATAAATAAAAACGGGGAAAAGCTTCTGTCTGAGTAGACGGCGGGCGGACGACGGGACGGAGATGCCAGTGGTCACGGTGCTAAAGACTCGGATTCGGATCTCGACAAGAGCAAGGTGACAGCAGAAGGGCTTCGATTTCCCTTCAAGTTCAAACTCTATCTCGAGTGGTGCGTTTACTGGCCATGGAGTACAATGTTTTACTCATCTTTCTTTCCCAGTGTTCGCGAATACCAAGTGGATCCCTGGGGGTGTCACAGTTGCGAGCAAAGCTGGGAAGGAAGTCCTGCCTTTGAGAGCGACTTCAAGGCGTGCTACAAGCCTCTCAAGAATCGAAACAGTTAAACAGGGACCTCGACGCCATGTTGACAGCCGACTTTAAAGTCATCATGGACTTGCTAAACGTCCCAGACACCGCTAAACATCCCAGATACCGCCGAACATCCTTCTCTTACGACACGATTGTATTTTTAGGCCTACGCGACTGCATTCACTCTCTGGACAAGGTATATCTTCTACACTTGGGGAAGCTGTTATATCTTGCTGACAGTTGGATTTAACGCATCAATAACCAGATCGAAGATGCTCAAAATTGCCTTTCCGAATTGGCTGTCCCGTTTCTGGAGTTCCGCCTTATCTTTCGAAAACAAATAACGATCCGGGCTGGCAGGTTTACTATGTATGTTTCTTCCAATTCCGAAACTCTGGGCTGTTTTACGCATATGTCCGGTTCCGCCCATCTGCAGGAACACCTCTGTCGGCCCATCAGCCGATTTCGTGTTTCCCATTGCATCGACTGGCAGCTTTAAATATGGGAACCGACACGCTGCTCAAATTTTTTGACAGTGCCTGATAGATGACATCGTACATCGATTGGCGGGGTTTAAGCGTTAATTACGTGGGCGACGGAACAAGACCCGCTGTTTTCAGCGCCCAATGTCACATCATGAAGTGGAATTTGAAGGCTGTCAAATACAGTCATACACCGCCCAGTGGGACACTTGGCTTTTTCTCTTCACTCAGCCTTCCGATTGCATCGGAGTTTTTTCCTAGATGTAAATACATTGTATACCTGTTTTTATGAATGACCATGCACCAAGAGAGTGAAGGATGCATGTACGAGACAATGTGCTGATTGTGAATTTCCACAACAACAAAGTCATTTTCACCACAGTTTTTTTGAGATCCACCAATAAGTACTCAATACTAAAGTGCTTCAACTTTATTTTGGGCCATCTACGTTGTGGATGTTGCAATGCAATTATCTGACTTCCCTTTGCCTTGGTCACAAGCGTTACCACCACTTCCTTTGTTTCTATTTATGGCTAATCGGACCCTTGATGTCACGCGTCCCACTGGGTGGTTTTAGCTTGATGGCAAAGAATTCACTGATTGCTAGATCCTGCAGCGAATTCAATAGAAAGTCGTATGAAAATGGTTTTGTAGCTATAGTATTAATACACGTGGTAGTGGTTGTGAAGTCCAATTTTGTATAGAACGACCCACAGTTTGTTCCAAGACAGATTTTATTTCACTGTCCCACTGGGCGGTGTATGACTGTAGTGGTGAGGCTGATCATCACGTAAGATCGTGAGTGCAAACTTGAATTTGCTGTTCTACTGTGATATTAGTAACAGACTCCTAGGTCGGCACTATCTTCTCGATAAGCTCATTGTACTTATGAGGAGGATGTCTAATCTTGACCACTCCCCCGAAACCTGAATGCCACGAGGCATTCATGGAAATCCAACTTCCCCAACAAGACCCAGTTTCAGAGCCTCTCTCGTGACATGAGCAGCCGGTCAAAGTGCGGCAATCTGTCAACCTACGTATTTATTTTGTGGCACGTCAATTGAGGGGAAATTAGGACCCCAGAAAATCCTACTAAGGCTGTCCCAAAAAAGTCGGACTTTTCGGCAGTTTTGTCTGGACACTTTCTTACGACCTCCCACCTCGAATTCACCCACGCTGAGGGAAGCTGAGGGATCACTGGATGATCTTGGACCATCGCCACGAAGTTATGGAGACATCAGGTTTGACTTCCTAAGCGATCGACAAGTATGAATGTCTACCAATTATCATCATTCGGCTCTACTTTTCCCCCTCGAGCGTTTCTAGTATTTCCTGGCATCCATCACCTGACTTCCATTACGCATCACCATGAGGCCGTGGGCGTCCCTGAAATATACTCTTGGCTTTTATCCGCGAGGAGATAGCCGTCACCTTGTATATTCTCAGAGAATTAACATTAATCGGGCCCGTCTTCTATGTACAACCACGCCATCGTCAGACCCCGTATATGATCCTCCCAGTCTCGACAAACAGGCTTCACGACAACAAATACATGCACTCGACCTCGCTCAAGTAGCATTCAGATAGGTTCATTTTGGGGTGAAAACAAACAAATGGTGGTGTTAAGCAGCATCGAAGACGTGAGGTGAGAATAACAAAAAGACCAAATAATGCCTGGGCCTATGTCAGTACTTGTATAACGTACAATATGTACGGCTGGGTGTATACTATTCACTACGTTTTAGGACGTGGGTAACCAATCGGTGTGTTCATCAACGAGACGGAAGGCAGTCGTCACGGAAAAGGGTCCGTGTAGATATACATGCGTAGAGAAAAAACAAGAGAGCGGCGAGTTGCGGAGTTCAAGTCTGAAGATTTATCGAAAGATAAGAAACCAAATGAGAGACCAGTTGTACCGAGGTTGGAAAAGTAGTTTGGCTTTTTGGAAATTGATTGAGGGGCTGGGATAGTGAAAATTGATCCGGAAGAAGCAGTTTTGGACTGAGGTGATCTTGCCTGTTTTCATCCGTCCATACTGAACAACTCGTCGTCATCGTCGGGCGTTACCACAGGCCCGCTCAACGGGCTTAGTGGGTGTTGTTGGTACCTCCCGCCACTCGCGTTCCTCTGCAGCCCTGGCGGGCTGGTATTCATATTGTTGCCGTTATTGACTCCGCCCGCGCTACCATTCCCATTATTGGGGCCTTGACTCCCTGTCCCGCGCGCCGCGGTGGCCACCGCAGAATACGACAGCCTCGAGAACATGGAATCCAAGCCCGACGTGGAACCAGAGCCCCCACCATTCCCACTCCCACTCGTAGGCGGAGGCGATCCCGCGCCCTTCCACCCACCATAAGGACCACTGCTCGGTGCATAGCCATCTGCGGGAGGTGTACTGCCTCCAAAGGTACTTCCGGAACCGGGGGATGCGAGGCTGGGAGGTGGGGGCAGGGCGTGGATCCGGGAGTACCCCGCTGCGAGGCCTTGCGGAAGGCTTTGACCGGGGGCATGGGTTTGAAGTGCACGCGTGCTTGGGGAGAGGTGGGTGCCGAGGTGAGGGTCGTCCGATGTTGCGGAGGGAGGGTTGGTCCCGCTGCCGCCCCCGCCGACGACAGCAGGGGATGGAATGGGTCGTGTGATGTGCGAAGGCTGGAGTTGCAGGTGATGGTGGTGTTGCTGTTGAGTGAGGTCGAACGGGGAGGGAGTTGCACGATAGGTTTGTTGCGGCGGCAGATGTGGGGTGTGTGGAGAGTCGGTGGGGGGTAGTCCGTTGTTGCCTAGTAAGTAGTTGGTGGAATCGGTTGTGCTGCTTGCGTTGGTGAAGAGAGGTCCGCTGGTGCCTCGTACTATTCCTCTTCCTAGCCCGATCCCGAGGAGCTGCTGCTGCGACTGCTTGGATTTGGAGGATAGATAGTGCTGATGCAGGCCTGGCAAGAACGCAGCGCTGGCATTACTTGGGCTGAGACTATTTATACCGCCGGAACTGCCAATACTCATGCTCAAACCTGATTCGTCCGCGGCGTAGCCTGTACCTGGCGTAGGGTCGAAGCGGGAAGCGAAGGAAGAAGAGGTAGGGGTGCCACGATGAGCGGGAGATGGCAGCGGTGGCGCATTCGCATCTGCCCAGATAGACTTGATATCGCCCAGGAGGGTAGGTGCAGGCACCGAACGTGAGTATCGATGTCCCATTCCAAGTTGGGTTCCTGTTCCGCCGTTACCAGTGCCAGTGCCAGCGCCTGGGCCCATGCCGGATCCTAGTTCTCCCGCACCGAACCCGGTGCCGTTTGTCCCTAAAGTGGCCCCAGGCCCCTGCCCAGAGTTGCTCCTGGACATTCTCCTACTGCGTTCTTCGGGGGTGAGCAGGTCGTTTAGAGAGCTAGGCAGGAAATCCTCTAGATCCTCGTCCTCCACCGCGATGTCCCTTCCGAAACGTCCTGGACCTCTCGCGGATCCCAAACCGCTCGTTTTCCCTTTATCAGATGTGAATTCATCGTACTCCAGTCCAATGTCGTATCCACTTCCTGGTGGACGACGCTGGGACATCAGGCCGCCTAGTCCACCTGTACCAACGCTCCCGCTTTCTCCACTGCCACCCCAACCTTTCCTCCCGCCCATCATTGCCATCCCACTTCCTAGACTTGCTGTAATGCCGCTACCGCCAGTGTACGATCCTGCACCAGGCCACATGGACTGCCTACCCGGTGCCGAGAACGGGGAGGTTGACAGAAAGTCGAAGTTGTTTCTATTTGGTGGCGTGCCTGAGACTACGTCTATCCCATTGATGGGGTGGGGAGACGTGCCGGGGGAGAAGGCAGTGGTGCCATTTGCTTTATATGAACCGCTTGTAGGTGGAGATCCGATGGGCCCAAAGTCGTGCTGCGATTTTGTGGAGATGGTAGTAGGGCGAGGGGCAGAGGTGGGTAAAGGACCTGGGGAGGAGGTATTTTTTGGTTTCGGGATGGAATCTTGAGCCAATGGGGTGGAGTTGGAAGGAGTGTTGTCTTGGGAAGATTGTTTTCCTTGAGCGGGAGCTGAAGCTAGTTTAATGCCAGCATCGTCCAAGTCGTCGGGAAGACCAAATGATGCCAGAGGAGGAGCGGGTGCGGATGGAGAAAGGGTGGCTTTGAGAGGCATGGTCATGGGTGGACGACTTGGGGAAGTTGGGACTCTGGTTGGAGCTGTAGAGCCACCAGCAAGAAGAGGGTTTCGATTGCTAGGAGTGCCTGTGGCAGATCCAGGAGTGTTAGGACCATGACCCTCCCGCTTTGTGTGTCCTCCGCCACGACCGCCTTTCCCATCCCGGGGACGTTCTGATCGTTCGTTTCTGTCCGAATGACCAGCGCCAGCAGCGGCGACTTGAGCAGCTTTCTTGTTTTTCCGATCCATGGCCATGGATTGGCCCGGCATGATATGAGCGAGAGCACATTTGTGACCGAATTTGCAATTTCCCTTGACGAACCAAGCGCAAGTTTCTTTCTGAGCGCCAGGTTCAACGAGAGCATGTGAAAAGGGACAAGAAGCGCCTGCAGTACAACCTCCAACTTTATAGAATTTACAAGGAACGTGCGACAAGTCTTTGGCTGAAAATCGTTGAAATGAGAAGAAATGAAACCTCGAGAAAAAGCAAACAACAAACGTTTTGAAGCTGCATTCGTTGGAGATTTCTGTTTTGAGCCTCCTCGTTCCTGTCTCTCTACATCTCTCTCCCGCTCCTTGCTCGCCATCCTATCCTCACCGTCGTCAGGATTACTCGTAGATGAGTCCCTTGTCGGCATTTAGTAGCAAACTTGCAGAAAATAGACAGTGATAGAGATAAAATACCAAGAGCAGTCTGAACAAAAGCTTCAACAACTTTGAAACGACCAGAGCTTCACTCGCCCAAAAAAGATTCTACGCCATACTAGCTGCCGACACGTGCGATTACTAATCATACCCTTTATCTTATCTTATCTCTTATGTACCGTCTGTCAAATCGGAATCCATCCAGACTGTCATTCTAATAATCCAGGTCATCTTTTCAGCACATGCTTCAAAAAAAAAAAAAAAAAAAAAAAAAAAAAAAAAAAAAAAAAGCTCGGATGTTCGTGTCAGATAGGGGTCCTGTGGTCACATGATACATCAAAATTTTGCACCGGTTTTACTATAACTTGTCATGTTTGATACACGAGTATCCAAGTTCTGGGCGACATGTATACGTACTTCACGATACGTTCCTCGACAATATTGTAACTCCCGTTTCCGTGTACAGTGCCATCGGAAACACCCAGATCGTCCATCCATACGGCCTATACATTCGTCTCCAGGTATGCATGCCCAAAAAACATCAAGAATGTCGTCATAACCTGTTTACCTCAGCTCTTCTGCATGCTGGTGTAAATCGACCACCACCTGGAACCGGGTACTTGATCTTTATCACCGTCCACATACATACAACTTACTCTTACGCGTTTAGAATCAAAGTTCATTTTAAGGATTCCAAGGGTTTGCTTCTCAAGACGGTTGAGGCTAATGAAGGAGATAACATACTAGCGATTGCTCACGAGTATGACATCGACCTGGAGGGTACGTGGCTCATCCTCCATTTCGTCTACCCCTCGCCAATGTCCACTACCATCAGGCGCATGCGAAGGTTCTGTGGCCTGTTCCACCTGCCATGTAATCCTCCCACAAGACTACTATGACAAACTACCAGAACCCGAAGACGATGAGAACGACATGCTTGACATGGCGTTCGGCCTGACTGACACTAGTCGCCTGGGGTGCCAGGTGGTCCTAACAAGGGATTTGGATGGTATAACTGCCACCCTACCCTCGGCTACACGGAACATGTTTGTAGACGGTAAGCATGCAAACTGTACTCCAAGTGACTTTCTGCTTACTTTTCCTTTCAGGGAAGAAAGCTACGCATTGACCGTGATCTTGTTTAGAAGGAACACATGTTCGTAATCGAAAAGCGCTTAAATGAATAATACAAATACTCACCTTGTAGGTTTGAAGGATCCACATGGTGTAGTGCATCTTACTGCCACTACTTCTGTACAAATAGAACTAGCCAATACACTTCATTTGATGAGAGGAACAAGAGCCCCAAATGGTTTGTCGAGATAAGAGTGTCTTTTTTTTTTCCGGCAAGGCCACTTTCGCTGCCTAGGTACAAATCAGCTAACTACACATCCAACAGTACTGTAACATGCTCAGGAACCCCTCTGTGCGATGTGTAACACCGTGAACTGAATCTTTTGATCTGGATTTGAACCTGTTTTGCATCCAGTCCACCTTGTATCATATGCTTCCATCCATCTTTTCGTCTGGTGCTCCCATTTCTGGGTGGTCTCAACTGATACTGATGCCAGTGCCTTTGGCATATTCTCCCGAAAGTGTAATCAGTGTTCCTAAAGATATCACCTGACTGCCCCCCAAAAAAAATTGAGCTCCCAATGAAATTTGGGAAGAAAGATGTGAGGTGACCTGCTTTCTCAATGACCTCTTGGACAACTCCGTAGAATCAAGCTGCAAATCAAGGATGTGCTTTACACAGCAGCCAGTTGCTCTACTATTGACACTTAGCTGCCTGAGATCTGTCATCTTGTCTCTTTGACCATGATCCACATTTCATCACAACCTTCAAGTTATTCCTCCAACAGCCTTGCTCAATAACCACCTGTTGCATCCCTGTTGGCTCACCATGAAATTCAGGATGATCATCAGGGAAACACATTTCCTGAGCTGTTTGCACACCATTCTGCATGTATCCTCCCAATTTGATCACTGGCAATTCATCACTTTTCTTGAGTTTTCACATTTTAAAAAAATGCTCAGAAATTCTGATAATTTGAGAGAAAAAAACAATGGTGGAGTCAGCCAAAATTGGGTGTGCCCCATGATTAATACCTTGAATGTGCTGGTATAGTATACCACCCAGTCCACATCTTTGATTGCTTTGTGTGGCACCAGGTTTTATGTTCATCCTTGATGTCAGAAGTGAATTAGAGAATATGTAGATTGACCTCGAGAATTACATATCAACCATCACTGTGGACCCCTCATGCCAGAAATTCATACCCTAATTCACCCCTCTTATATATGTAAATTCATGGCATTATTAGTGTCTACAAGTACTGAATATAATACCTGGAGGGAATGAATACAATCCACAGAGGGAATAAATTTCATCCCAGAGTGGTATATCTATCAGCCGGTAATTGTATGATGCCATGGTATCATTTTCATTTTTAAAGGTACAAACTGAAGTGGTGAAATTCATGTCAAAAATGGCATATTTCATACCCTGTCATTTTTACCATGCCATAGACAATCCATCCACTACAGGTGGATTTCCAATATTCAGTAAATACTTTAAGGGGTTGAATTTCCATTAACAGAGGACCAAAAATTATTCATTACTTGATATATAAAATACAAAATAAAATAAAGTTAGCTTCCACCATGTGAGGACACTCCTCCTTGTCACATTGTTTTGTCCCTCATGTTGTCTGTCAGCTCTTCATCATTCCAGCCATTCCTTTCCCTTCTATGTACTTGTGTCAGCCTCTCCTTGGCCTGTACCTGTCCCCTTGCAGGGCCTTTGACTCATGTCCTCATTTGTCCATCCTTGTTGCTATAAATTAAGTCATTAGTTTTAAAAATAAAACAGATTGAAAAGGGAAAAAAAAGTTACCTATTTGAGGAGGCATCATCATTAGTGTCCTGGTCATGTCACTGCTGGTGTTGTTGCTGGTGCCAGTGTCCTCTCCACACCCATCCTCTTGCATTGATGGTGTAAGGGCAACCTTATGATTAGAGTTCTTAGAACTCAATACTTGCAAGGGAAAACCAAAGTTTAGATTAAAGAAGTAATTACAAATAAAAGCGAATACCTTGCAAGGGAAAACCAAAGAGAAAACTCTAAGGAACCCATTGCAAGGGTGAAACTATATATATGAGGAGTGTGCAACATTCTAAAATACTATGAGCCCCATGTGGACAGAGGTGAACCCAGAAGCAAGCCTGGAACAATGTTCAGGGAGGTCACCATCAATTGCTGCTGTGGTCTGCATCAGGCCATAATTGGGAATAAGTGGCTGAGGACCATGCAAGTGATCTGAGAATGTGTGTGAGTGTAAGCTCACCTCAAATGAAGTGAGGCTTCACTGAATCAGACAAGGCAGAACAGGACCAGAATATATAGCTAAGTGAGAGGGTACAGAGGAAGCTACAGCAGTGAACAAAATGAGTGTAAGAGGGAGAAAAGGAAGTAAGTAAGAGATGATGAGTTAGTAGGTATATATGGGGAATATGACAGGTGTCCAAATATAAGTAACAGATGAGTAAGCCTCCAGGATTACACCCTCCCCCCCTCTGAAAAATTCCACAGCATCAGGAAAAAGGGTGTAAGTAAGTCTGAAATAAAACTGCTCATTGGGTGCATCAAAAACCCCTGAGGCAAAAGCTACCGGTGGCAGGGACATGATGAAGGTGAACAGAACACGACACCTTTACTGTGATCCTGCCAACCAGTCATCCAAGGCGGTGTTGTCTGCAACTTGAGAACCAGGGAGCCATTCATCATCTTCAGGGCCATACCCTAGCCAGCGAATGAGGTATTGCATGCCGCATCTGCATTTGTGTGCATCAATTATCTTCTCAATGTAGTATTCTTGCATGCCGTCTTTGGTGATGATCGCTCCTGGTCATGTGAATTTGTGGGAGGGGAATAGTGAACGGTCATTTTCGTTGAATGGTACCACTTCAGCAGTGTGG
>QLOK01001850.1:0-11763 GCA_003313805.1 Tricholoma flavovirens
CTAGCCTCGAGGCCCAAACATTCTATCTACTCCATCTCTGCCTCCTTCGCGAATACCTTGACCTCGAATTCCAGTCCATCGCCCCTCTCTTGCCCTTTCCTTATTCCCTTGAACGGGTGATAGACGATTTCATATTGCTGGCTGTATTTGTGGGGAACGACTTTTTACCGAATTTACCGGATTTGCATATACATGAAAATGGTCTGGAGAGGCTATTCGAGGTCTATAAAAAGGTCATTGTTCAGATGGGTGGGTCCTTTTCACTATCAGTCTCGCTTCTTCATCCCCAATCTTCATGTTCACTACGGTCCAAGTTTATTCGACCCTTTGTCTCATTTTTCTCCGCTTCTAGTTTCCCTCGTACTGATACCTCCGTCGTTATAGATGGCTACATCAATGAAGCTGGTACTCTCAACACTCGGCGGCTTCAACAAGTCCTCGACGAGATGGCCATCTGGGAGCGGGAAGTCTTCGAGCGGGAGTACGCTGATGCGAATTGGTATAAGGGGAAACAGAAGAAATATGTCGAGGACCGGGACGTAGCGGAAGCTAGGGGGAGAGCTAGCCTCGGTGGGTCTCTTTCTGTCCTCAGAATTGATACTAATCCACGACTTGTTTCGCGTAGTTCTGACGAGGCCCCAACGTGTGATATTTGATCGTGTCAAGGCGTTTGTCCTTGCACATCGCTCTCCTTCTCCCTCTTCTGGATTGCGGAGGAAGAAGCAGAGATTAGCGATGAAAAATGACTTTTCGGCGCGGGAGAGGAAGTTTATTAGCAAACTGGCAGAGGATCTTCATTTGAGTGTCCGGTGGGATGAGTTTGCTGTGTTGGACGAAAATGATATGGATGGGGGCGAAGAGGAAGTCAATGTGGTGACGTGGCGATTCCCTGGGGACGATGAGGATGAGGATGTCACGAAGAATGGCAGGGTGAATGGAAATGGCGCCAATGGGAATGGGAATGCGGTGGCGGACATACCTGTCACCGTCACCATTAACGGGGACGACGATGGGAACGACGATGAATGGGTCGACGAGGACGAGGGTGACGAAGAAGACGAAGAGAGTCGTGCAGCCGTGGACCGTGTACTGGGGAAGTATGAAAAGGCGAAAGTGCTGGATAATGATGGAGGGTTTGACGAGCGGCATGAGAGGAAGGTCGAGGAGAAGATGGCGGAGTGGAAGGCAGCCTATTACAAGGTTGGTTTTGCACTTTGTATGTTTTGTGGGAGGAGTGCTTGATGCCCGTCTTTTTTTTTTGACAGGGCAAGCTGGATATATCATATAATGATAAGCAGGCGATGGGGAATCTTGTGTACCGATATGTCGAGGGGCTGCAGTGGGTGATGCATTATTATTATTCGGGGGTTGCGAGCTGGGGATGGTTCTATGATTATCATTATGCGCCTAGGATTTCTGGTACGTTTTGTCCTTCTTGGCTGGTTGTTCAGATGATTGATAAGCTGTGGGTGTGTAGATTTGAAAGGCCTCGAGAAGATGGAGTTTAAGTTCGAGTTGGGTACGCCTTTTAAGCCATTTCAGCAGTTGATGGGGGTGTTGCCGTCTGCAAGCAGGGATCATATTCCGTTAGCGTATCAGGTAGGCTCTTTTGCTGTAGAATAGGCTTTTACTGATGCCGATGGTATGATAGGACTTGATGTACGACCCAAATTCCCCGATTCTGGACTTTTATCCCCTCGATTTCGAGCAAGACTTGAACGGGAAGAAACAGGAATGGGAAGCGATTGTGAAGATCCCGTTTATAAATGAGAAGCGGCTGTTGAAAGCCATGGCTGGTAAATGGATGTCTTCGTGTATGCTAAACACAACTTGATAATCACCTGTAGCCCGCGAACACCGACTTACTGCAGAAGAAAAGAGCCGCAACGCCTTCGGCACCTCTACCAAGTTCACCTTCAGCACAGGCGAGCCGACTGTCTACCCTTCTTCCCTCCCGGGGTTCTTCCCCGCCCTCCACCGGTGCACCTGTATTATGGAGCCTTTCGACCTGCCTACGCTCACGGGGCTGCACCTCATCCCAGGACTGTGCGATGGTGTGCTGACTGGGGTCGATGCACTGGCAGGGTTCCCATCGTTACAGACCCTTCCGCACAGTGCGACGCTTGGGCACCATGGCGTCAACGTCCATGGGTCGGAGAGCCGGAACAAGAGCATGGTGGTGCTGATTGAGAACCCGTACGAGGGCATGAAGACGGAAGAGTTGGCGAGGAGGATGGTAGGGCAGAGGGTGTTTGTTGGGTGGCCGTTTGTGACGGAGGGTATGGTTGCTTCGGCGTCGGATGAGCTCTTTAGGTATGAGAAGCTGAGGGTTGTGCCGGGAGCCCCCGAGAAGGTAGTGGGGAACCCACATGGTGGGCAGGGCTTGGCACACTGGAAACATAAAGCAGAGAGGATCGAGAGTGTGTATTCGAAGAGGTTTGGTGTGCTTACGGGTGCGGTGGACGTGTTGTTGCATATACGTCCGTTGAAAGGTGTGTTGTTGGTATTTGTTGGATTGAAGTGATGGGTTGAGATTGTGTTTTTGGTTAGGACTGAAGCGCTTGGAGACGGGTGCCCTTGTGAAAGAATATGAAGGCCCAGATAAGGAGGCTGAGCATGCGGTTCAAATGTGTTTATCGGAGGTCTCGTCGGAGGATCCGCGATTCCTTGAGAGGGCGGCACCGCCGTTGTCGGAGGAGTTCCATGAGGGCAGCAAGATATTTTTCTTGGGTGAACATGCGTACGGTGTGGCTGCGCAGGTCTCTGCTACGACAGAGACGAGCCTTTCTGTCGTCCTCGCTGTGCGTCACTTGCATTCTTCTCAACTACGATTTATACAGATGTTGATTTATTCTAGTTTTTCCCATCGGAAAAGACGGAAAATGAGGTATTCAGGGGGGTGGTTGATTCCAGGAAATCAGGCAACTACTATCCTTCTTTCAAGGCGGCTGAAATGGTGGGGATCTCGGGACGCGCCTTGTCGAAGATCACATCGAGTTTTATGGTGATCATGAACGACAACTCGAAGATAAATTTAGGGCTGAGCCTCAAATTCGAAGCGAAAGCGCTGAAAGTTGTTGATTACTCGAGGAAGGAGGGAAGGCATTGGGAGTTTAGTGAAAAAACTGTTGAGCTTATCAGGGAGTATAGGGTAGGCCACGATTTGGTTTTGGTGAGCGTTGTGAGGGCTGATTAGGTTGTTGTAGGCCACGTTTCCGGAGATCTTTAACAGGTTGGATGCGAATGGCGATGGTGAGTAATTGATGGCGCAGTTCATGCGTCAGTCTAAATATCTTTAAGCAATGGCCAAGGCGACTGAGGTACTAGGACCTGAGGCTGAATCAAGAGTGAGGGAAGTCAAACACTGGCTCAAATCCAAGGGTGTCCGTGATTTCGAGCCCGTGTCTCTGTTTTGCGACCAGTTGGCCAAGGTATGTTCGATTGCATGTTATTGCGATACGGCACTTATGCCGGAACGATTAGGAAACGGTAGCGGAGATTGAAAAACTTGCAGATGGGTTCGCTGCAAACAAGTCGTCTTCGACTATCAAGAAAGCTATCGTCAAGGGTATACCGCGGCAGGCTGTGCTCAAGCCCGCGCATGCTGTATATCGTCTGCAGAACCAAAGTTTTGCGCTGGGGGATAGGGTGACGATGGTGCAAGATTCGGGAGGTGTTCCTTTATCAGCCAAAGGTGTTGTCGTTGGCCTGACCTCGAAATCGATGGACGTGGTGTGGGATAATCCGTTTATGTCTGGAGTCACGCTCGGGGATAGGTCAGTTAACTACTTTTATTCCTGCACGACGACCTTTATTAACTGGTTGGACGTAGGTGTTCGCAATACAGAGGCTCGACGGTGGAATTCAATACGTGTTTGAATTTGACGACTCCCCAATTCGTTACATCGACTAATCCCAAGGCGTCATCGGTGAACCCGCCGAATCCGCCATTTAAGCCTCGGTTCGGTCCACATCCTGCTGTGCGGCCAGCACCAGGACAAGCCCCCGCGTCTGGGTTCCGCCCAGCAAAGTCTGTTTCTTTCTCTTTCTTTTCTTTCTTTTCTTTCTCGGGCTGACCGATTGAGCTCTTCTTTCTAATAGCATCAGTCAGGCACCCGTACATATTATGGCGAACCCTAGTCGTGGACGAGGTACATTCGTCCATGGTCGAGGAGTGAGCGCTCAAAACCAACATCGACATTTCGCCGCCGCCACCGCTAACAATAACCGGGAGAATGCGTCTGCGCACCCACGACAACAGGAAGGGGCCGCTCCGGATCCAACGCAGGCACAGACGAATGGGGTTCATCATTCTGTTCCGCATGTACATCAAGTTCCAGGACGGAGCTTTTCGCGGGGTGGGCGGGGGGGGTTCGTACCTGGATTCCCTGGTCGTGGCAGTGGCAGAGGTGTTGCCCCTGGCCCTGGGTTTGACAGAGGAAGAGGAAGAGGGTATCGTGGGAGGGGAAGGGGCTCGTTTGCTGCGCCGGTTGTCTCATGAGTTTGATTTCAAGTACATATATTATCCCCCTGGAGATCCTGGTTCACCTCGAGAAGGATGACTATCCTGGCATGACAGTCCAGATGGGGTGGAAACTGAATGGGACAGAGAGTTGTTAACCCCCTGATTTGCACTCAGAGTGACAATTCAATTCAGATATGGATAGCGGTGCACTTGCTCGAGACACTATTTCAGAAGACTCATCAGATGATGATTACGATTATGAGGTTGCAAAAGCAGAACGAATTATGTAGTCAAATAAATGCGGTCACACAGCAGTAATACCAATAGTGTTGCTGGTACCGGGTCTCAAGGTTCATGGAGTCCAAATACCGTAAGGACGCTATGCCAGGCTACAGCATAACGCAAAAATCCCTAAAGAGTTCACTCGAATGCCAGTGATTCCTAGTATAGCCGCCATCCATATCGGATCGTCACGTGCCATCATAATGAGCTACAATCAGCGCCCTCCGCATCCTCATCCACACCTTCGAGAACTAGTAGTAAGTGATTTAGCTCGGCTCCGGCCTAAGCTGGTTACTGACGTTTCTCCCGCAGCAGTCCATCCTCCCCCATCTTCCTGTCTGGGGTTGTCGCTTCCTTGTTCATCTGCGCTCCCACCAATGACAATACTTAGAGGCTCCATTCTGTAGCGAAAGAGGGGGTGCTAGACGATATTTGGATTGCTTAGATTGTGCAGTGCTGAGTCGCCATCGAGCTCGAAGAAAAGAGGTGTAACCAGCCAAGTGGGAAAGACACGCAGTGTATCGAAAATTGTTCGAGGACAGTGACATCTAATAATACGTCAGTGGTCGATGTCGTCCACTGGCCTGCCAGTGCCAGCGGTTCTATGATACGAGCCCTCAATTTCCCTTTCAGTCTCAGCGAAAGTCGACCCTGCTTGACGTTATCGTCGTCATTTCTGATCTCCCTACCATTCCACTTGTCACTTGGCAGGAATATGAATGCTCCAACTCGAAGCACTGGAATTCTCCCACCAACCATCTCCGCCGATACCGTGATATCTTAGGCCCATAGACTGAGAAGAACTCAGACGACCGATGGATCCCCGCCGTGAGCCAATGCCAGTCGCGGTGGCAGGGGACCACGGGAGAGAGTCCGACCTTGCTGCTACCGACATCGCTCCACCACAGACCACCCAGCCAGTTCAAGGTCAGGAGTATGCTACTGAGCCGAATCCAGTGGCGAGTCTACCAGTCCCAGCAGGCCAGATTCCTAGAAGCCCTCCTCGTCCTCACACTTCCAGTCCCAAAACCGCGAGTACGATTTCCCAGTTTGTAGACGATCATGATGGTGTGCCGTTGCCCGAATTACATCATGATCGCGATGGTGCCGTTCGGGTACGTGCCCCACTACCGCCTTTGCCCCATGCACGTCTTGCTAGGGGCGATAGTCGACTTCCTATGTTCCGGCCTGTAGACCCACGCCTTTCTGGAGGACCTCGTTCTGGTATCGACTGGATTGTTCCCGCAGATGACAAGGTAGTTCAGCTGGCGTGTTGCTCGCATCTCTAACGAAATACTAATTACGCCCCCTTCTCGGCTCAGCATCAACCTCTTACAGTCGGCGAGCGCCTTCAGCCTACGCTTGACACGGCGATAACTGAGAAGAACAAGTATATCGTCAAAGCGAGGATGACGGGGTATACTTTGAATATAGCGATAGGGCTACAGGTCATCATGGGCTCTCTGATCACTGGGTTATCTGCTTCCTCTACTGGAAAGAGAGCAAGTCGTCTATTCATGTCCATTCGTTTTCATCGCTGACTTACGGCTGTCGGAAACCTTTATAGACTTCTCTCTCGATCACGACCCTCGGTACGTATCATCCAATCAACATGTCATTGAACGACAAGATATTCATAACACATTCACATCCTTTTTTCTGTTCTACTTTGACTTTGACAGGCGGCTTGAACACCCTCGTCGCAGCTTATCTCGCTCGGGCCCGTGGTTCGAACGAACCCGAACTCTCCATTACTCGCGTTAAAGACCTCGAACGATTCATCCGCGAATGTCAAGCCTTCCAGATGGACCACGGCCATGTCACTTCGGGAGAGTTCGATCAGCGGTTGATTGAGTTTAGGCGTCATTTTGAGGATCTTCTGGGCAATGCGAATGGGTGCGTGTTTTTGACTTGGAGATTTTTTAAAATGTTATAGGAGATTGATGGTATGTATTCTGCAGAGAACGCAGGTTGTCGCCACCTGCATGATTTTTTTTTTGCCAATGATTTTGATACACTCAGTTCGTTGTGTACTTTCGCTTCAATTCATTCGTTCAAATTTTTTTTAAAAGTATCTGCTCATGCACCATACCCCATCCAGTTACATATACATGTAAACCAATGTCATTCCTTCCGCTCTGTTTTTTAAATGATCATGTTCTTCAGTTGCCACAAGTTTTACAGTGGAACCAAAACAGAACAAAAGAGTTCAACTTGAAGGGCAACGAAGTCGAAAAGACTGCTTACCTTGCGGGTACCATGCTGCACATGCCTCTCAGCACCACTGAGTCCCCGTCGTCATTCTCATCCTTCTTGGCCTCACATCCCGTTTGGACAGGGAAGAGAGGTTCGCGGCACTAGGCTTCTGTCAGGGCTAAGTAGTAGATAACTCCGACTACAAGTGAGCTTGCTGCAACTACGAGGGCTATGTCGCAGTTCTAGGGACCAGAAGAAGATGGGCGAATCCAAGCGTGGACGACTTGCGGAAGGGAGATGAGGAGAAGGGTCGGATTTGTGGTGGTGGACGAATATCGGATGGGAGGGGACTAAATAGTAAATAAGGATAGAGGCACGTTAGAGAGTGCCAGCAAGAGAGCCTGTTGAAGAGACTAGGCGATCCACGCTCGTCGGCTGCTACGGATCACAATTAAATCTTGATGAAATCCAGGAAACAACTTGAAGTAGCAAGCACTGCCATGTCCGGCTACGGCAATTGCCTGTGATGAGGATCCTCTGCTGCAAGCTCACAGCCAGGCTCATTCGTGCCTCTTTGGACCATCGGGGTCAATGGACCAAACGGCTCTGGTGACTACAAATTTGGACGAATACCCTCAAAATTTGTTTCACCTTCATTGTATATGTTACATGTACCTACAATATAATTTATATGGGCATGCAGCTGGTAGAGGTTGTAGAAGTTCAACAGATACATGGTTTTGAGCTACAGTCGACTTTCTCATAATGCATGATGTAATATTGCATAATTCTCTTGTTGCATAGCTTTTGCATCGGAACCAGCATGGGACGCAGGGATATGATATGCATAATGCATAACACATAATGCATAGGTCCGGTGGCAACAATATGCAGTATCAAACCACTGTATTTGTGGCGGCAATTGTGGACGATCACCCAGTCGGCGATTCGGGCATACCCAGAATCATAATATATAAGAATGATAGCTACTTCCAAGGAGAGTATAGCATGAAAAAAATTTCAATGCCCTGTTTCACCTCATAAGTAACTCCTTGAAAATCCATGTGTTTGACAAAATGCCCCCAGAGCCTACTCGGAAGCCTCGTGAAAAGCCCAAACCCTACCAGCAAAAGCCCAAGGTTCCTGTTCCGAAGGATGCACCGAAAACCTCTGCTGCAAGGGCAGTCAAAGAAAAGAAGCACGGAAACTTGACTCTGCATGATTGGATGATGGTCTTTGCATTCATTGACCAGCACCCCGGAATGACCCAAGGCGACATTGTGAATCACTTTGCTTCAAAGTCTGATGGCGCATTGATATTCAACCAGGGTACCCTGTCCAGAAAGATAAAGTCACGGGAAGAACTCGAGAAGCACGTCACATCCCACCCTAATGCACTTTCTTCGAAGCGTCTGCATGTCATCACAAGACCTGATGTTGAGAGGGCCCTCATTCTCTGGGTAAGGCATATGGAGGAGAAGGGAGAAATGGTTAATGGCCCAATGTTGAAGGCAAAGCGACTTAAATTTGAAGAACAGTTTGATGTCCTGGAAGCGGAGTGCCTGACTGCAGAAGGTTGGATTGCTCCATTCTGTAAGGCATACAGCTACAAGGAGAGACATCGACATGGAGAAGCAGGGTCCATTGATATCAAGGCTGTGAAAGAAGAACATAAGTGTGTGGGGATGATTTTGGCGACATATGCTGAGCGGGATCGATGGAATGGTGATGAAAGCAGCCTGTTTGCATTGTGAGTTGATTATCATCACAGCGACAGTGTCCTAATCTAAAAAATCAGTGCACCACCGGATCGAGGGCTTGCATCGAAGCAAATGGCTGGAAAGAAGAAAGAAAAGTTTAGGATTACAATGTTCTTTGCATGTAACGTGGATGGAAGTGAGTGCTTACCACCAATGTATATTGGTAAGGCCAAAAAGCCGCGCTGCTTCAAAAAGCAGAGTCCTGCTGAGCATGGTTTTTACTATCGGAACAACAAAAAGGCTTGGATGACCTCTGAGTTGTTCAAAGAGTAAGCAAATTATTTTCTCATAAAAAGCAGCAGATCTGATCTGCAACTGCCTTCAGATTTGTCAGGGACTTTGACATAAAAATGCACAACCAGAACCAGCATATCTGCTTCACACTCGACAACTTCTCAGGTCATAATATTCAGTATAAGCCGCGAAATATTCGCCTTGTGTTCTTTGAACCCAATATGACCTCATTTGTCCAACCACTCGATGCAGGAATCATAAGGTGTTTTAAAGCTCACTACCGCCAAGAGTTTTGCATTTGAGCAATCGAGAAGGATGAGGCAGGGGAACGTGACATTTACAAGATTAATTTGTTGGAAGGAATGCTGATGGCACGCATGGCATGGAGGCAGGTGGAGGCATCAGCGATTAAGAATTGCTGGGGCCACACAAAAATTCAAGGGTACGTAACCATGGCAGAAATTGATTATCTTGGATATTTATCCAGTTATGCTACAGGGAACTCTTACAAGATGACATATACGAGATGTCATCTCCGTGCTCAGATCATGGTGCATGGGAAATACTTCAAAATTTGCAACAAGCGACATGACCTTACCTGCTGCCGAGGAACAGTTGAAAACACATCTCGGTAGTCAATACAATGCACGAGATTGGCAGCCCACTCTCAACGCGGTCATGAATGCGGAGGGCAACATAATACAAGCGCAAGAAGCACTAGCACAGCTTTCCTCGACAACTCAATTGCCACAATTAACGATCAGATTACCGCTGCTAGTTCAAGTATGATCTGATCCCACATCCTTTCCTGACTCTCAAATCATCGAAGCGGAAAAAGACTTAATGAACTCTGTCAAGGAACTAGTCAAGTGGAAGCGAATCATAGGACCCCCACCCACACTTGAGGACCTTGTCAACCCAATCGAAGAATGTGAAATTGGTGATTCGCCATATAGATTTGAAGGAGGTGACTTGGAGATTGTTGCTGAGGTCTGGCATGAGATGGCTGTCGCTCGGGGTGAGATAATTGAGCTCGATGACTCAGATGATGACTCAGATGATGACAACGATGATAAGTATCTTCCTCGTCGAGAGGTTATAAACCTGTGTGTATTGCTTGAGAAAGCATGCATTAACTATGGGGATCTCGACTCTTCTCTCGAATTGCCACATCATTTGCACAGGTACAGAGCACAGCTACAGTGCAATGATCTTCTTAACTGCACCCAATCATCATTAGATAGCTATTTTACAGTAAACTAGAGTAGTTGAGTCGTATACTCGACGCTGTATAAGATGGCTGAATCGATGTCACACTTTGTAGGTGAGTCACAGGTGTCCCACAGTGTGACATATTTCTGTGTTGCATATATCTCATCTTGCATAAGGTTAGAGCTGGTCCCGAGGCTATGCAGTATGAGAAAGCCGACTGTAGTAGCAATCGGAGTCGACGCTGGCCATTGATTGTCCTCCAAGTTTTAAATCTCGAACAAGCTTTATAAACATTGGGTAACATTTTATCAGATGCCCATGGGCCAATGTACAATGGGGTGCAGCGTACTTCAATTGCTTTTGGCTTCAGCTCAATAGGGAGCTCAAAGTTGAGCTGCCATTTTGGCATTTTCTGGCATTTGGCATTTCATAACAGTTGGTCACCGATCAGGTCACAAGGTCACGAATGGCGGATAGTGCCAGGATGAAATTTTGTTTTGAGTCAGATTTTGATTGTTCAATTTTGTATTTTCTGAGCTGTGCTGCTGCCACCTCTACTCAGTTACGGGTGGGAAGCATAAAGCAACTGTCCTAATTGGAGTATTTAATGGTAATTACATGATAGATGATGACCTATCCAGGTATTGATAATATAAATTATTGTATTTAATATTATTATCTGTACAGTATGCATACTGCAGGCCACAGTAAGTAAACAGTACAAATTACAGTAAGTGAACAGCTTATGGGACTAAAATACATGACTTAGTTGCCTAATTCAATTGAGATTTCAACATATGTATCATGTACCAATACATAAAACTTGTGTTTTGTGCCACAAAGTCTGGGATGTTGAGGCTACAAACTGATTTAAAATTATACAGCAGTTGTTTCAAGGTTTGTCACATGTCACACTTCTGTGACCCTCACAGGGATTGTCAGACACCCCCAATGCTACAGACTCCATTCTTTTTGTCCTCTTCCTCAGTTGTCTCTACATTATTCCCTGATGCTGAGGAAGTGTGTATCATGTTTCTGTTCCTCTTTTCTTCCAGTTACTCACCATGTTTCATAGCTTGCTTGTTATGCTGTTCCATCTGTAAAAAAAATCAAATTTGATCAGAAATAAATATTTTGATGTCCGGAACACATTGGGTTAGTGGGCCAGAAATTCTCGAGTCAAGTCGGAAAGTTTACCCTCTCGTCCCTTACATTCAACTGTGTGCTGTCAAAATGTTCCTATTCCTTTGCTAGGTAGCTGGATAATGCAAATTGAAGGCCTGGATATTGATCCATTCTGACTTTCTGGGTAATGATTCAAATCTTCATATCCTGCCTGAAGTTGAAACGTTGGCGATGATCTAGCGGCAGGTTTAATTCTTGAAAACATTCAGTTCTGGCACAGTACATTATGATGGTCTGTTCTATGCCACATCAATTGTAAGTCCTACCAACACCCCTATTACCTGTTTCAATGAATGCGGCTGTCTGCATGGGACTTGGAAAATGAGGTACTTATATATGCTTTGATTCTTTTCAGCTACTAACAATGTTACAGTTTTCCTAGATGGATTGGGCGATACCTTTGCTGTGACATACGGACCGGACTTTACT
>QLOK01001854.1:7173-21064 GCA_003313805.1 Tricholoma flavovirens
ATGCCAGGCGGATTATTTGTATGGGAAAGGTGGAGAATGCCACTGAAGCAGCACATACACTCCAGGATATCACCAATACCCCCTTCTCTTCCCAAGCACTTCATCGCCACCTCAAGAAACGAGGCATGAAACCTGTAGTCAAGTGAAAACGCCTCCTACTCAAGCCTCACCACCGCCGTGCATGACTGGAGTTTGCTGAGAGGCATGCTGAGTGGACACTGGAGGATTGGAAAAGGATAATATGGTCAGATGAAACTAAAATTAACTGGTTGGGGTCAGATGGAAGGAAATATGTGTGGAAAGATAGTGATGAAGGTCTGAGTGATATGTAGATTGGTTGAGGGAATGGTCAAGTTTGGAGGTGGAAATTTGATGATGTGGGGGTGCATGGGATGGGATGGTATTGGATATGCTACCAGGATTGAATGAAGGATGGATGCTGACCTTTATGTCAGCATAATGGAGGATGAACTTCAGAAAACACTGGAGTATTGGGGTAAAACTACTGATGATGTTATCTTTCAACAGGCTAATGACCCCAAGCATACCAGTAAGAAGGCCAAGAAATGGTTTGATGACAATGATATTACTGTCCTAAAGTGGCCTGCACAGTCTCCTGACCTGAATCCTATAGAACATCTATGGAATCACCTCAAAAAAAGGCTTGGAAAATATGAGGAGCCTGCTAACAGTGTTGGAGAGCTTTGGGAGAGGATTCAGAAGGAATGGGAGGAGATTCCAAAGGAGGAATGTCAGAAATTGATTGAAAGCCTACCTAGAAGACTTGCAGCAGTAGTTAGAGCAAAAGGAGGCTATACCAAGTACTAATTTATATCCAAAACATCAGTGCAACAAAACTGTTACAATGAGTGAGTGAATTAAATGGTTTATTTAACTTGTAAAATGATGTCACATGACCCTGAGACTTTTCAGGGAACCCCTTGTGATATTGAGGTATGCTCCATAATATTTTTAAGAATTCTGAAATTTTATTTACTATTTTACAGACTGATCTATACAAATATGCAAAACATTGTAACAGTTTTGTAACAGTTTTGTAAGCTACTGTAGTACACCCTTGCAAGCCACTGGACATTTCTTCTCTTGCTGCTACTCCTGGCCTTGGTTCATATTGACAATAAGGAAGCTACTCTATGGTAAGATCTTGCTGTCCCAAGTGTCATCTTCCCCCGGGGTGTGACATCTGGTAGTCACCCAAAGTTGACTTTGTGCCAACTGTTCTTATGATGCTTCAGCTCCCCAGCAAGACCTTTATGCCATGTCATCTTGATCGTGAGCCCATGCCCTACCATCCACTAGTAGTGGGTTTGTGTGAGCCCCATTCTCCACTTTTATTGTGGCACTGCTGAGGGATTTTTGAATGTGCCCATTAGCAGTCACTCATCTGACAGTGCAGGTCACAATGGTTCTCAGTTATGAAGTCACACCAAATATGCTCCTGGCAGATCCAGTGTTACTATTTCATGAAAAGGATTTTGACAGCCATGCATATTTATGTATGGTTGAAGTCCACTGCAGAAACAACTTGAAGTTCATCAGGGTTTCAACAGGTGGGCTGTATCTTTGGTTTCATCCTCCACTATTTGTCATCCTTGTGTAGGAGTTATGAATACTGTGTTCTGATGAAATACTATGCAACATCATCCTCGGGCTTGGGCAACTTGGGAAACACTGCCATGAAGGGGTCTTGTTCACACAATGTTGGATGAATGGATCACCATATTGTCAAAACATTCGATAGTTAGGTCAATGATGGTATAGTGATGATAAAATGCTTGATGCAAATAGATATGTTTTACAATAGGCTTACAGGCAGATATTGAAAATTCAATGTTCAAGCACTCTGAATATGAAGTAAACAGAGAAATGGAATACATGGATCATGAATTGTTTCAGCTGGAGCTGCATTGGACAATGCAGAATGGTTGCTGGTAGGTTCTATGTGATACCAGTGACTTGTGGTGTTGTAGCATGTGCTTACTTTAAGGCAAGTGCTTGGTAGCCTGGTACTACTTTTGACAGTATGCTCTTTGGTTGACAAGATAGAGATGGTCCCCCATTGGTTACAATTCAGCTATGTATAATGGTTTTCTAACTGTAAGGAATCAACCTTCACAACTTATGTACAGAGCAACTTGGAGTTGTTGCAATGTTCCTTTGATTCATATAATCTAGCTGGGATGACAACGACAAACTCGATTACAGTTTGAGTTGTAATCTGAGCAGCATGGCTTTTGGCTCAAGGTGTCAACTGGGATTCAAAGCATCTACCAGACTCAGGCAACATATCACTAGGGTGATCCTCAACCCTGAATCCAACTTGAGGCAGCATTTAACTTGAAGTTAGTGCCATCCAATCATAGTAAATGCAGAATGGAAAGGAGGGTCAATCAATGTCAGGAAAAGGGTGATCTTGAAAGAGCATTAATTGACTCCAGCTCATCTATGAACAATCAGCTTCTACCCTTCCTCAAGCAGTCAGACACAGGGAAAACTCACCAAGGGGATGTGCAGACACTCCATTGCCAACTGTGCAAACACCACCCAATTCCTTGGCCTCTACCTAACAGGTGACATCAGATGCGCCAATGTGACCCCATCAATGCAACTTTTCCAACTGTGCTTGCCATGCTTGTAAGTCCTTTACTGGGTGCTTCTTTCTAAATGACTAATGCTTGATTGGGTGTGCATGGTGGGCTGGTCTGTGCTATGTGGGAGGTATTTAGTGAGCTTGAGTTGGAAATGTTTATGACAGTGCATTTGGCAGGTTGGAGGGCATCACTCATGGGGTGTAGAAGGGTGAATTTGCTGGCTCTGTTGGTGCCAAGGATGGCTATGGGGGGGTCCATGCTGCTGGAATGGTGAGTAGAAATAAAGGAGGGAGAGAAGAGGGGGAGAATGTATTCGGTACAGAGGCTGGAGTACATGCCGGAGTGGGAGAATGAGATGCTGTCAAAGGCGATGATGACTCAGATGGGTGGGAGAAGCTTGCAGATGTCTTGGTGTCAGCCTGCTGATTCCTAATCATTTGTTTGAATTTGGCTTGATGGACAAAGTTGGTACATACCACTAGACATGATGAACCTAAAAGGAAGCCAATGATCCCAGTTCTTCAACCCAAACTTCGAGCTGTACAGCTGTAGCTTTGGTGGAGGCAACCATGAGGTGGAGAGTGTTCTTCAGAGGATGGTTTGGCCTCACTTCTGACAAGGTCAACAGTGATGCATGGAGGGATGTCGATGTCTGGCACTGCAGTAGATCTAAGGAACATGGGCTGTAGGGATGAATGTGAGCTCAATCAATTAACTTATCTTCCCAGGCCCATTTATAAAAAATATGAATGCCTTTTGAATAGCAGGGGTATTAACTGAGCTAGAAAGAGTGTTGGCTTTCAATTGTTAACTGCCTGCTGCCATAAAGCTATGTGTCGCTTGTGCCAATTTCCTGGGCTCAAGTAAATGGCAGGTGCTGCATACCTGACAGGGCAGGGTAAGAAGGGGGGCTCTCACCTTGAGGTGCCATCAGACATGTTGGGAATCTTATCATTGCCACCACATCAAGCCAATGCTGGCTCATGCTTGGAGGCATGTCTGCCAAGTGGCTTGACCAGGCACCCCTGGAATAAAGCACCTCAGCCAGCCACATCAGATATAGGAAGCATTAACAGCTTTGCCTAGGTGAGTGGGCATTGGGATGGACTAGGGTAAAAAAAATGCATCAGTTCTCGATCTTTGATTGCTGGCTGCCCTACAGCTATGCATCATTTGTGCCAATTTCCTGGGCTCAAGTAAATGGCAGGCATTGCATACCTGATAGGGCAGTAAGAAAGGAGGCTCTGTCCCTTTCATAGCCTGGCTTCTGTGTCAGCTGTGTATCCAGATCTTGATTGGTCTTCTCCTGCAGCAGCTGTTGGTATCTCATGAAACCAATGTCTTTTCACATTCTCCTGACGGTTGCAAACCTCATTTTGATATCAGTCATACTTATGCCATTCCTCTGCATAAGGCTGTGCAAGTGTGAGTTCACTAATCAAGCAGGGCTCAGCAGACATCAAAATGGCTGCAAGGTATACCAGACTTCACAAGCTCTAAAGCTCAAGCAAAGGAGAGCTGTCTTTATAGAACTAAAACTCTAGGAGGGCTTGATGCCCAAAAGGCTCAGATTGATAGCCTGCATGTATGTCATGCACCCTATCAACCCCACATAAGTTCTGATTGTTTCAACAGTGGATGACTTCAGATAATTCTGCCCTGGATACTGCTATGCCCAATGACAAGATGGAAGGTGTCACACCAACAGTTCCTGTGGTCACTATGCCACCTGATCTCCCTTCCACTCCACCACTCACTCAAGCTGGACAACTGACAAGAAACTATCAATGACCATGAAGGTTTAATGATGTATTGCCTGACCCTCCCACAAGCATTGAACCTCCCCCCCCCTACCCCAAATGTTGTGAGACATGTTATATTACACATCTGTGACTCATTCTGGACTGGGGTAAACCAATTCAGTATCCTCTGTGAATACCTACATCACCCATCGTATGATCCCAATGCATCAGTGAAGGCACAGGATTTGGCCAATTTTACAACAGCATCTTCCTCGATGTTACTGGATTCCCCCACAACCCACCAATTTAAGCCCCCTTGGCCATTCGATAATATGTCAAAGTTTCTTTTGATGAACTGGCACATTGATGGCAGTAGCCAAAAGACCAAACATGAGCTAGATCAACTTGCAAAGGATGTCATTGGGTATCCTGATTTCAATCCCAAGGATTTAGTGGGCTTTAATGCATGTTGGGAGCACAAGCGACTGGACAGTGCTAGAGAGACTACAGCCAATGACACTCCATTTCATGATGATAGCTGGCAAGAACTTACCATAGAGCTTGATATTCCTGTACCAAAGAAAGACACTCCCACTCAAAAATTCTCTGTTCCTGGACCTCATCATCAATCAATTGTGAAAGTGATCAAAGCAACCTGGGGTGCCCCATCGTCATTGCCATTCCATCTTACACTCTTCCAATGCATACACATCGACCCTAATACAGGGGATGAAACACAGATATTTGATGAGGTTTATTCATTGGAAGCTTTTGAAAATGCCCACAACCACCTAAAAAAACAAACAACTGAGCCAGGCTGCGAATTGGAAAGGGTCATAGCTGGTTTGATGTTTTGGTCAGACTCTACACATCTAGCCAATTTTGGGACTGCTAAAGTCTGGCCTCTGTATATGTACTTTGCAAACCTCTCTAAATATGTGAGAGTGAAACCAAACTCTGGAGCATGCCATCATATGGTGTATATACCATCTGTAAGTTGCTTTAATTCATCCCATTGTCAGTTTCCCTGATGTGCTGTGAACAGATCCCTGACAGTCTTAATGACCTATTATCAACTTTCATTCCTTTGGCACAGCAAACCACCCACCTCTTCACTCACTGTCAGAAAGAGCTTATGCATGAAGTATGGCATGTGTTGTTGGATGACGAGTTCTTGGAGGCCTACAAACATGGCATTGTTCTCAAATGCGCCAATGGTATCTTATGTTGCATCTATCCACACATATTCACTTATTCAGCTGATTACCCTGAGAAGTAAGCTATCTTGTTACAGGCTTATGATGTCAGCCACCTCACTCACTAGCCCTGCAGGATGTTTTTAGTGGCACTATGTGATAAAGGACTGTGCCTTTGCCCTTGATGTTTGGCACCAAGAGATGTGTTGGATAAACTAGGTCAGGTTTGAGATTCACAGGGGCAAATATCTAGGGCTCACATCTTCAATCTGGACTGGATAACAAGGGCACAAAATATTATCTACCAGTTAGGATTTCCCATGAGGTCTGCCAGGATAGAGCACATGCTAAAGCCAGCATCTTTAGTGCCTACTGTGATGGGTATTGTGTCCACCTGTGTGTGTGACTCTTCCATCTGATGATTGTATAAGAATGCCTTTGCAGAGAAACTTTCATCATGCAGTTTTGACCCTTATGCTATGCTTGTTGTGGACCTCATGCATGAGTTCAAGCTTGGTGTCTGGAAATCAACATTGATCCACATCATCAGGCTTTTGCATGTGGCCACACCTGGAGGCCATATGGTTGCCAAGTTTAATGCATGGTATGTCATCATTGTGTTTTCATTCCACCTCTTAGAACTAGAAAAGGTTCCAGCAAATTCCAACATTTGGTCAAGGCACTATCCAATGATTCTCTAACAATGTATCAGACAGGAAAAACCTGGCTGCCCACAACTATGAGGACATCTTACAGGTGACTTTAAGCAGCCTTGGCCCAATTGCACTAAGTGCTAATTTGTACATTCCTTCCTAGGACATGATCCCCATAACAGATGGTTTACTCCCAGAACCATATAATGCTCAATTGTTAGTGTTGTTATATTGTCTGGCCAAATGGCATGCCCTAGCAAAACTCAGAATGCACACTAAGCCTACCCTGCAAGGACTAGACATGGCCACAACAGGGATTGGCCATGAATTGCGATCCTTCCAGGAATGGTCAAGAGATTCCTTTACAGTAAAGAAACTTCCTAGTGAGTCTAATGCTTGAAGGAGATGTAGGCAGAAAGCATGGGCTACACAGGGGGGCAGTTCTTTACAGCCAGGAGCTGTAATAAACCCATTAATGGCAATGAGCAATTTATTGTTGCTGAGTTCCGCAGCAGCAGCCAGGACATTGCAAACAGTGATGAATGATGGTGCTGCTGAAAGCACAGCATTAGAAGTGAACACATCCATGCCAATGGTGGGCACTTCCACAGCAGGAACAGATACTTTGAAAACACCAACAAAAGTTCAAATTCTCAATTTGTTCACTTACAAACTGCATGTGCTAGGAGATTATGTTTGCACAATACATGCTTTTGGGATGATGGATTCGTATTCTACCCAGACTGTATGTTATTTCACCTGAACATGATCCCATTTGACAGTTCTTGTGTGTTGGCAGGGGGAACTTGCCCATTGGCTTGTCAAGTGCCTCTATCACAGGACCAACAAAATAAATGCTACAAGACAGATAGCAAGACATGAATGCTGGGGTACTCGCTTGTGAAGAGCATGAGAAGCAGCACGACTTTGTCACACTCATCATGTGCAATTTTCAGAAAATGATCGCCTTCCTTACACTGACATCGACCAACATCATCATATAAGTGATTCAAGAAACCACCCCCTCAATATCATGGGGTTTGTACATGACCCTCCAAACAACCCAGCAAAAAAGGTTTTTTGATCTCCTACTTTGTGTCTATGTGCTGACATGACAATGAACTGGAATTCTCTGATGAAGACAGAAATTCAATTTGCATCCTTAACAATCATATTTATTCTGCCAAAGTTCTACATGTCAATTATACCATCTATGACATATGTCATGACCAAGATTCCATGAATCCTCGTACACATTGTGATGTAATGGTTGTTTCACCTGAGAAGGAGGAGGATGCCCATCCATTTTGGTATGCACATGTACTTGGGATTTTCCACACCAATGTTCTTCATGTTGGACCTGGGGCTCACAATCGTTCCATGCAATGTATGGAATTCTTGTGGGTTCATTGGTTTGGTGTTGAGCAAAATTATCAAGCAGGCTCTCATATGGTGTGTTTACCCAAGATTGGCTTTGTTCCAGATGATAGTGCATTTGGCTTTCTAGATCCTTCTCTGGTTCTGCATGGTTGTCACTTGGTTCCATGTTATGCTGATGGTTGAACATCATTACTTTTACCCACTGTGTCCACAACTGCTGCTCACCTTCCAGGTGAAACTGACGATTGGACCACCTACTATGTTGTTATGTATGTTTTGTCAGTGTTTCCTCAAACATCACCCCTGATCTTGCATCATACAATTGGGTTGATAGAGACACGTTCATGTGCTATTTTGGAGAGGGGATTGGCCACTTATGACATTGTGTCCCTCAGAGGGTGACATATGACATGGACATGGATGCTGAGCCTGATGATAGTAGCATGGGTCAAGTCCATGTCAGGGATCCTCCCAACACAGTGGTCTTTGTACTGCTAGTCACCATGGAGAGCCCTGATCAAGCTGAAGTAGATGAATCCCTCTCAGGTGGTGATAATGTTTCAGACAGTGATAGTAGTTTGGACCTTGATTCAAATAAGACCTGGAGCAACTGCAATTCAGATGATGATGACCTAGGCTCAGAAGATGGGGAAAGTAGTGATGATGACAACAATCTTTATTCTTCATTTTAGTTCTTTTATTTCATCTTCATATATGCCTCATTCACTCAGGATCCCATTCTCACAGATGCATTTTGAAGACTCTGTCCTTTCTACTGACTTCCTTTCACTGACCCCTTATGTATTCTTTATGTGCCTCATTCACATTTCTGTCTTAACAAGACTATGTTGTCTCCCTGTGCCCAATACTGACCCTCAATGTAACAACAACAGTGACTAAATCCATGCTGATACTTATCCGAGTATCAAATGTGTGGGGTTCAAGGCTAAAGGCAGGCATACTGGCCAATTTTTGACAACCACATGGAGGCTACAGGCCACATGGTATGCAGAGAATTGATTCAGATGTCCTCCTAATCAACTTGAAGCCTCACATTTGGCAAGGCCAGGTCGCTCATCTGGCATGTTGCCTTTATGCACTTAACATTGACATCTTCATTATAGTCACTGAAGGTGCACTTTGGTCAAGAACCTTTCATTGTACTCCCGATGTTGCTTGCAAACCAATTACTTCCTTGTGTAACTTGGTTGTTATATCTGGGTCTTTTGTTACTATTCCTTAATGCAATCATCTTCCCAATATTTACTAACAGTTTTGCAATGGAATCTACCACTCAATTTTGAAGGATTGAACATTTTGTAGCATTGTTTACTTTCTATTCCCAGTTGAGCAGGGCTTCGGACAAGGACTCCTTGTGGATCCTTTCCAGATTGCAAGCAGAATGGGTCATGGCAGGAAATTTGGTATGTCTTCAAGTTTGTGTTCCAATCCTTCAGTTGTAAGATGATTGGGTCTGTTCAGATGCACATTATTGTAGGGTCAGCCATCTGCTTGCCACAGACTCAACATTCACAGGTCTGCAGCGCTGGCTTTACAGTCCTTGGGTTTCAAAGAATTCCAAATATACCACTGGTAATAATTATATGCTAGAGGTATCGGCCCTCATGTACCTTCACTCTGCCTTTTCACCTCCATCCTCTCTGTGTTGGTTTTTGAAGTTCAGCCAACATTGTTTGCAATTGCAAGTGGTGTGGTAGGATTACTGATGGCGGGTGACATCTTGGTGTTCTGTGTTCATAGGCTGATGGTGAGGGATCGAGATGGCCTTTGTATTGCCTTCCCATCATTAGGCTGAGGGTTTATGCACTCTAGATCTGCATACTAGGCTAAGAGGCTCCGAGGGATGGTATCCTTATCAGATGTTTGAGATTAATGCCAGCCTGACAGCCAAGAGCTGGTTCTCGACTTTATCAGATCAGGATCATTTTGATGGCAAAACATATCTTTGCCCTCGGCATGCTTATCACATATAATCTCCATCTAGAAATACCCCTCCCATTTTCCTGATCAGGCTGCAACTAGTCCTATCCGTATTCCTGGCATTGAGATACTATGCAGCACCACTTGTATGCTAAGTGTCCATGGTTAGGCTTTTGTTTATGTTCTCCTGTTGGGTTCATGACTGGCATTCAATGTTACCTGAACTAGTTCCTCCTCTGCTTACTACCCTCTGCATCATAATCTAGTATGATTTTCCATGACCCACTGCTACACATTACATGTGACCACTCATCATTATGAGTCAACATCTTGGTCAACTTTGTAAAATTTCAACAGTTAATGTTCACTGGCAAGTGTTCCAACTCAGCCTCCAGCTCCTAGATTCGAGAATCAAGTTCACATCAGAACAGAGTTAGCATGACAGACTCTGCTGTTTGTCACTTTCCTTCAAGAAGTTCTAGCCTTGGCAGATCATTCAGTGACTTCACTGTACAAGTTCTCAGAGTCTGACCAAAAACTCTGGACTTTCTTACTAGTGGTATCACACCATTTCTGCAACATTTCCCTGCTCACTGGTACATTTTTCAGGTAGTGAAGTGTTGTAATTGAAGACCTTAGGCTGCATCTCAACTTGAACATCAGAGGGTGACATCTGTCCCTTTCATAGCTTGACTTTTGTGTCAGCTGTGTATATTTGCCTATCAAGGTCTGACTCTCCCAGATTCAAGAATCAAGGACTCATCAAAACAGAGCCATGTCATGGACCCTGCTACTCGATGCAATATTCTTGCTTTCCTTCAATTTCTACTTACCATTTAACACCAAGTGAGCCTGTCAGTAGACATTGTTGTTCAGCTTATCATGTTCCTAGTTCCTTCAATATTTGCCTGGGATTTGAATATGGAGTCAGCACATTGTGGATGCTGTTGTTTGACATACTTAGAGCATTGCCAAAAGTTGCAGGCTTAGTCACCATCAATTGCACATGGTCATGTACTTGATATCTTTCAGATGCCATCTTCCCTCTGTTTTATGACAAAATGATTCTATTGGAGTTTGCTCAGTGTCCACAGCTGCCCAGCTCTCCCAACATTCAATCATAGCTTTCTCTCACATGTCATCAGAGCACCTGTTTTTAGTCAGTTGGTATAATCAATGACAAATAGGATTCGTTCTTATTAACTTGATACACTTGACGAATACACACAACCAACTTCTTTTTCTCTCCCAACTTTCATTACAGGCTGCTCTCGCATGTCACTGGAGCACCCAAAGTTGAACCGCTGTCTTCATTGATCTCTGGTGTCAGATGCTATCATTGAGCTGCCCTCTCTCCCTCTCTGGACTTTCATTTGCAGGCTGTTCTCATACGTTGCTGGAACATTTGGTGTTACACCATTGCCAGTAATTGACACATGTGGCCTTCCATGCTTACATTTGCTGGGCTGAGGGGTATGCCTACACAGAACAAGATGTCCAGTTCACAAAGCTGCCCAGGTTTCAGGACAACGATAAACAGAGTGAATGTTGCGCAGATGATTAGAAGATGTCCACCATCAGGATCTGAGGCTTCCTTGGTGACCTCTGTCCCAGTGATACCCATTGAGAAATCGACATGAGCTGTATGCAGTCCAAATCTCAGTTGCAGAGCACAACTCTTTGAAGAGTTTCATTGGTATAGAAGATGATTGTCCAGCTATGTCCAGCTAATGTTTTCCTCGGCAAGCAAATTGTCTCAATGGCATCATTTCTGGTCCTGGCCCAATGGTTTTGCATCCAATCAACCACCACAAAATCTCACTCTTGCCCTTGAAGAAAACCACATATCTCCTTCCACTCTCCTCCCATATAACCATACCCATGCACTTCTGCTCACTGGAGAACAAGATCCATTGTCAATGTGATTATGTGGGGTCATGTGAATGATGCTGTGTGCCAGCTTTTCCAGTTGCAAATGTCAACAAATATAATGGCAGCGATCATCACCTTTGTGATAGCAGTTGCTTTGACACAGCAGACTTGGGTGCTCTCAGCTGCAGCTTCTGTGGATTAATATCATTTATGGATATGTTTGCAGCTCCAGCTCTCTCCGAATATTTACACAGGCATATTTGATCTACAATATGAGTTTGGATGCTGCCATCATCCAACAGGAAATGGGTAGGTTATCATTTTGGGTTTATTATCCTTGCCATGTACATGTACTAACCATACCTTTGTTCTTCTCCCACCAGACATGATGTAGGTCACACACCACCATAGAGAACAGCATTACCCACTTCATGTGCAGGATCAACAAATGTATCTCCCTCAGGTGTGTGAATGGCAAGGTCATGCCTTTCATTTGACACAATGCCTTAACCTGCCATGCAAGATGTTTCTTTGGTCAACCCTGCTGACAATGTGCAGAAACCATAGAGTGAAGTGAACATGTCCAAAGATTTTGATCATGCTTTAAGGCTGCTCCTGAGCAGGTACCCTTTGTGGTGTGCATTGTATAGATAGCTTGGGTGGATTCAAGGGTGTGCTTATGGTGGTTGATGAACTTGCAAGGTGGCAGAGGGTATGTCAGTTTTGAGTTTTTTGATTTGGGATCACAAACTGTGGCATGAATAGGTTGCAGCAAGAGTATCTTCAACCCTCCCATCAAGTGGTGGAGAAGCAGTCCAATCTGCCCACAGCTTCAAGGATTTGTGTGGTCTATCACACCCTCACACTACACAATCAGAATGGTGTCTTCCTTATCATTGTTCTCTCTCAACTCTCATACCCTCATTGATGTTTGCTTGCAACCTTAGATATATACTGTATGTTTTCCTCCATATAAATGGCACCTATGCTGTGACCACTGGTTCCATCCTCGACTACCTCCTCCTTGGACTTGCTCTGCAGATTGATCATATCTACTTCCACCCCTTCGAAATCTTCCTCACATGTATGATTGTACTTCCCAGCATCAGATATTCTGGTTTTACTTACACTGTTGGTGTACCAACTTATCGCTTCTGTCTCTACATCTCCACTTACCTTCCTTCATTTGTTACAAGTTTTTGATGCTAGTAAGCCCTCTCACAGAGCCAGGCATTCCTCTCCTGGGTGAGACATTTGTTGCCCAAAAGATCTGATTTCATATCAATCTTTTCTACCCTAAGATTTTATTCAGTGTGAGTTCTTGCAAATCAGGCAACCTGTCAAGCATTATTGCCTCTAGTCTCATTAGCCCTTGCCACCATCTCGAGGCATTGCCCTTTGCAAATTGTTTATGAATCCTCACAAGATATAGCACTGGGATGTGCACCCAGAACACCTCTATATCTGTCATTTCATGGTTTCGATGTTTGCTGGAGGTTGGAGATAGGTCAATGGATAACTTGCTACATTACCTGCATGCATGCATATTTTCATGTGGAGCTGAGGGTGGGGAGAGGCATATGCGCTCATATGCCCAATCCAAAATCACTGAATTTTAGCCATCTTTGTCAATCCGGATTTGCCTTCATCTGTCAGCAATGTGTCTCAGACCTCACTTCTTTTGGCAGGTTCAGGCATGTCATAAATACAGTTGATAGGCACATTGGTGTTATATTGGCACTGCCCATTGTGAATGGTCAGTGTATCATTTTATAGGAGAAAGGATGGATGACCAGGATGACAGGGTGTCCATTCACTGGACATTGATGCTTGAGCTGGAACATGTGGTGGTACAGACACTGCTACCAGTGATCACTGGACTTTGTACACTCCTATAAGCCATTAGGTTTGCAGCTCTTGCAGGTTGCTTGAGCGCTTACTGTGGTCAAACCTGGGTTGATTGCATGATCTTATCAGTCGCTATACCATCTGCCTAGAACTACATATGGTGGGCACCATGCCACATTATCCTCTGGAAGCGGGAGATGGACTGGCTTCCTGTCTTTCATTGGCAGTTCGAGTCATCAAAAATCAGAACCCCATGTGTTTGTGGTTTGTACCATTACTTGAACTTGAGGATTTAAGGTACTAGTAAGCCCCATCAGATAGAGGCATTCATATGATGTTAAGACAGAAAAGATGACCAGACTGGGGATTGAACCCAGGACCAACTGGACATATACCAGATGCTCTACCAACTGAGCTATCAGGTCTTGCTGGGTTCAATAGAACAAGTTGATTTTATATGTAACCAGACTTCTCAATGCGACCTCAGACTTGACCACTGTTACCCCAGACAGCAGGAGAGGCTGGCAAGGAATTGAAATGGATGAGAAGTCTGTTAGGGGAATTTGGATACAAATTTGACAGTGCATCCACACTTTGCATTGACAACATGTCATCTATCAATGTATCCAAGAATCCAGAGCATCATG
>QLOK01001872.1:0-14279 GCA_003313805.1 Tricholoma flavovirens
TCATACCGTTAAATTAATTCTATTTAAACTATATCAATAACTATATAATTATACTAAGAACCACCCCCACCTCACATTTGCAAGTGAAAGGGGGTGGTTGTGAGTTTGGGGCCCTCATCATCCCCATCATCATCCCCATCATCCTGTCCCATTCCGTTGCCCTTCATTGTCAGCTGCTAGCACCTGTGATCCACCCCACAAGCAGTGGCTTGCAGGGCTGGGCACAGGTGCTGGGTCGTTCCCCATCGTTGGGTGCATCCCTGTCATTCATAGTTGTCATTCCCCCCCCCCTCACTGTTGTTCTTGCTGCTGTTCCCCCCCTCTTGCCATTCCCCCTTCGCCATTGTTCCTGTGCCTGTCATGGTTGCCCTCATCCCCTCCTTCTCCTCGTCCCCTCATCCCCCTCCTTGTCATCCCATGGTGTTGTCATCTGGTTGTGGTCATTATTGTTGCCATTGTTAGCACCTGCAATCCCCCATATTAGCAGTTGCTTGCCATGGGGGGGGTGGGTGCTGGGTTGGTGCCATCATTCCCTCCTCATCCCATGGCATCATAGTCTGGTCCTGGTCATTGTCCTGGTTGCCATTGTCCTGTTGTTGTTGTTGTTGTTGTCCTGTCATTGGTGTCCTGTCATTGTTGCCCTGTTGTTATCATCATCATCCTACCCCCCTGGTTCATCATGATCCACCCTGTGACCAGGGGCTTGCAGCAGTGGCATAGGGAGGGATAGCAGGGTTGGGCCCATTGTTACAAGATAATTATAATCTAAAAATGAAATTAAAATAGTTAGTAAAAAGAAGAAGAAAAAAAAGAAAAACTTACATGGGGCCCAAACACCAATGTATGGCATTTGGGCCCATTGTCTGTCCATTGGCTGTGGCTGTGTTTGATGTATTGAAGGGCAAGGGAGCAGTGGCAATGGAGTTGAAGGGGCAGGTGGTGGTAGGTGGATGAGGGAGAGGCAGCATCGCCAATGGCTCTGGCCATTTACTGGAACCAAATAGTAATAAATAACAATGTGATCTAGTAAATGGTGTGAGGACCCCAGATAATACCCCCTAAGGCTTTTCGCCAAAATTTCGAAATGGCGGCAATTTTGTCTGGACAGGTTTTCGCAGATTTGTCTGGATTAGAACTATCATTTTGTACTTTTTCTGAAATTTGTCTGGATGGGCAGGAAAAGCCTTTTTAGGGCTCAAATTTTGTCTGGATAACTGAAAACAGCTTTTTTGAGTGCTCAGATGTCTTTAGGAAGGCATTGAACAACTAGCTGACCAAGTATTGCACTAGGAGACTATATATGACATCATTATTTGCTGTCTGCTTCCTCATCGACCTTCTTTTTGCCATTGCCTCATTTCTTAGACAATTTCATTGCAACCTTGAAGGTGACCATTCCTTTATTGAGAGTGGCAAATTTATCAGTATCTTCCTGTGACAACTTGAGTGCCTGATTGTACATGGACCTTGGGTGACATCGAAAGCAATGTGAGGAACATAATAGAAGGTAGCAAAGCAAATTGCCTTGTCTGCAGATAAGATGTTGCCTCTGGAGTGTGGTGGAATTGATGACCATGCATAAATTCAAATAGCTGTACAGTGATGTATGACACAGTGCTGATGTTGGGCAATTCAGTGATGGAGCTGTGCTTGCCACCTGTTTTGGAGTAAAAGGCAATGACTGTATATTCAAGGTCATGGTATGATTATACTTGTATCTAACAGCCTTGGGTCTAACCTTGCACTACTTTCATGCCATGTTCTGTGAACACAATTCCATAGTCACTAATGCATAATGGCTGAAGTATGGTGATGCAGGCATCCTTCACTTCGGACAACATGGGACACCAGCTTTCTTGAATATGTCACTTTGACAGGTAGCTGCCTGAAACAATCAATGCAAGTGTCATCAGACATGTCCACTGAGCTAGAGAAATACAATTACTTGTTTTGCGAGTGTCATGGCTGCAGCTGCAGGATTTGCTGCACTTCTGGTATGTTCTGATGCTCCCCATCTCACTGAACATTCACACCCAGTTCCTACAGCCCAATCATCCTGCTCCTTCAATACATCATTCATATGCTGGATGATACCCTGCTTGAGAGTGGATTTGGCATTGGTAGATTTTGACAAGAGTAGTCTATGACAGTTCTACAACCACTACACCATGGCACATTGTCTGGATTTGGATGTAACCATCAATATATGCTCAACATTCTGTCTGGACTACATATATATAACAGCATACCCTGATTTTTGACCTAATTTGTCTGGTTTGGAAGTGGCCAAACACCAAAATTTTCTCAGAATCTGTCTGGATGGGTGAAAAGCCTTAGGGGGTATTATCTGGGGTCCTACAGCATGTTGCATTCGCATTCATTTACTGGAACCAAACAGTAACAAATATTATTTCATATATAACACCCTGTTTCCACCAGCTCCCCTCTCTTCTGGGGCATTGCTTCCCCCTAAGTAATATGTATATTAAGTTAGTCATGTAGTATTTAAGTATGTATATAAAAGATTGTTGGCACTCATATGAGTGCCAAAATCTGTAAAGAGACCTGTAAGCAATGGGTACTAGGCGGGTCATGGGTACATGATGGGTGACCCATACCCGTACCTGCCGATACCTGTACCCATGACCCATGTGGGTTACCCATACCTGTGCTATTGCCTAACTGCGAGCAACTGCTCACAGGGTGGTGAGGGGGACAAATGCATGTGGTGATTCGACAAAGGGGGGGAGGTCAACAATGAACAGGTAAGTCAATGATGACATGGGGACAATGCGATAACAACCCTGGGTGATGAATGAAAGGGGCCACAATGACAATGGAAACCAGCACCAGCACCCGTGGAACAATGACAACCAAGCAATGGGGATATGTAGACAGGGTACAACAGGGATGATGCAGGGGACAATGCGGGTAATGATGAGGGCAATGCTGCTGGCACAGATGATGCAGATGAGGTGGGGCAAGTCAGGGTTGACAGGTGCTTTCCATGGGTAAGTAGTCATTTTTCTTTCATAGTTATTTTTGTACATAAGTAGTATGAAGGAATATATTTATTCTCATGTAATTCATGTTGTTCAAAGTTCAAGGACTCGAAAATATGCCAATAGTAAGTTTTGGTAATGAACTTAGTACAATAATAATTTTACCAAGTCCTTTGAGATGGAGTTTGAATGTGCCGAGGACTGCCGGAGGTAGGTAAAATGCATTTTTGCTTCATTTTCAGGATGTTTGCATTTCAGAGTGTTCACAGTAGCCATTTTTCATGTCATTTTTCACATCATTTTTTGGTCCATTCTGATCATTCTTCTGCCAAACACCCAAAAATGATCCAAAAATGAAGCCAAAAATGAGCCAAAAATGGCCCAAAAATGGCTGCTGTGAACAACCCTATTGTGTGGCTGGTGCTTTTTTTGGGACTGCTTTCTTTGGTGCTGCTTTCATTGGTGCCTTTGTGTGCATGTTGCCTTTGCCTTTTGCAGTTGCTGCATTTCCTTTCACCATGCTGTGCTGACATTTGGTGAATTTGCGATTTATATTTTCCACTTTGTTTGGTAGTGTATTGTGATTGCCACTCACAGTCAGAACACCATTACTTAGACTTTCACCTTGTATCCAAGGCCATTGATGATATATATTTTATTTAGCTCTCAGTGTGCTTTCATACATAGGTAAAAGACTAGTTGCAACTGGTGGAAACCAGTTTTCTTTGGTCTTTTCATATTACATCAAACCTTGTGATACATCAACTGAAAAGTCTCAGGGTCAGTGCAACCACAGCCAGTGGTCTGGTCTTTGACAGTTGCATTCAGTTCAGTTTCAGTTATTTTTTCAGTCCAGTCAACTGGACCTGCAAACACTACCTACCACCATGCTATTGACCAGATGAAGGCTACAATCCAAGTCATGTTTTGGTGGATGCTTCCAGGTATGTTCTCATGTTTTCTAATGGTTTTTCTTCATTTGAACATTTTCTTTAGGGAAAACATGGATTTTTTGCATTCTGAAGCTTGTCAAAAATGTGTCCATAGTGAACAAGCTCAGTTGTTCACAGAGCTTCAGGCTGGAATATGGAGCCCTGCAGAATATCAAGAAATTGTTGGTAATTTATCAAAGTCCCCTCCTACTAAGTGTCATCATCATGAATATTCTCCTGATTTGGATGAAGAGTTGCCAGAGATGTCTCCAGAGATTTAATTTGGTATAATTACAAGTCTGAGGTATGAGGACTCATCTTATAACCCGACCAACATGCCATCAAAATGTAATTGTTAACACAGGTGTCAAATAAACTTTTTTTGGAAAGTCAGCCCTTACAGATTTTCAAAGTCCACAGGTTCTTCCAACATGCAGATTTTGGACCCAAATGGAAAGTAAGTCTCACAGTTCAATTTGAACTTTTAGCTCACACAACCACCACCATTGACACCGCTCCTTCCTCTCCACTCTTAGCTCTACCACCAACCACCACCACCACTGCTGTGTCAACACCCACAACCACCATTCCCATGCCCCCTCCACCATCACCACCACCTGCAAACAAGCCAACTGGAGCCGACTGAATGGAATGTGGCCCAAATGACACAATCTGCATCTGGGCCCTACTGTAAGTTTTTTTTGTTTGCTTTTTGTTTTTCTAAACTAACTGATTTGTATTTCTCTTATTAAGCCCAGAAATAACTGGTTTCAACACAGCACTGCCCAAACAACACAATTGTCATTTGGGCTGTGATAAGTTTTTTTTTTCTTGTTCATTTCTTGTTTAAACTAACTAATTTGTTTCTTTCCTTGTCTAGGGTTCTAATCTATTGTATTGGGGGCAATGATGGACTGACAGCCCCTAGCAACCCCCCTCCTCCCCATCCAAATGGGATGTGAGGCTGTTGAGAAGGGTCAGGAGCATGGGGAGGGATGCTGGGAGACCCATGGAGCAGGATACCGGCACAGTAAGCACCGCCTGATGCCTCCCACTGTGCCACATCACTGACTGCCCCCCCACCCCCTCAACCAAGCAACTACTTCCCACATGATGCACCAACACCAGATGATGGCCCCATAGCACCAGACCCCTCCTCTATGAGCCACTGCTCATAGGGAGGAAGGCTGGTGCATAAGGTGATGATGAAAATGGTGAGGCCCACCATGACCACCTGCAGCGATGAACGGCACACCAACAAATGAATGCCACCCACAGCAAATGACACACTGCCCACCACCAGCCTTGCAAGCAACTTCTCATGGGGTGGATGGTGAGTGGAATGATGAGGCTGGAGGTGAACAGGGGGATGGCACCACACAACCAGCAGGGGACAAGGGGGATGACAGGATAACCCAGAACAATGCACCATGCACCTCCAGCCTCGGCTGCCTCGCAAGCAACTCCTAGTGGGGTGGATGGTGGAACAACAACACTGGTGGTGAACAGGGGGCGAACAGGGGGGTGGCACCATGCAAACAGGGAGCAAAGGGGGGGGGATGCAAGGGCAGGCCCATGACAAGCTGCACCCCCCAACTACCGCCATGAGCAGCTGCTCGCAGGGTGGAAACAGGGAGCCACAGGATGGGACAATGACAACAGCATGGGAGGGGACAACAATGGCATGGGAGGGGACAACAATGGCATGGGAGGGGACAACAATGGCATGGGAGGGGACAACAATGGCATGGGAGGGGACAACAATGGCATGGGAGGGGACAACAACAGCACCAGCAGTGGCAGCAAGGATGAGGACAGTGGTGGTGAGAGACCACCAGGCTGCCCCTCCCTCAATTTTTCCAGTGGGGGGGAGGGGGCATTTTTATTTATGGATTTGTGTATGTAGCTAGTCTTGTATAATAGGACTCTCCCTTGTAGGTAGGGACTCTTTTTCTGTAGCTAATACAATTTATTTAATGTTAATTTTGGATCATCACAACTTTACTAGGAATACCAGGAATCTGCCAGGATTCCACCTGGAATTTGCCTGGAATTTGCCATTACATAGCATACTGCCCCTTTTAAGTAACATTAATAATACTTATTTGTACCAGAATCCCCCAGGATTCTGCCAGGATTCCTACCAAAGCCCTGGGAAATGCTGTAGTTTATCTGTTTGGTGTAAGTAGTTCTTATTCCTACCAGAGTCCTGGGAAACATGCAGAATTCTGTCACATGTGACTATTTCTCCAGGAATCCACCAGGAATCCTGGTATTCCTCCAGGACTGGGTAGGATCCTACCATGAACAGGTGGGGGAGTGTAAAACTTTGCTCCACTCCCCCCTCCCCACCCATTCCTACCTATCCTACTCCAATACAACAGGCCAGAAAGGCCCCTCCTGCCCATCCCAGTGTGCATAGGTTCACACTGGCTAGTGTTTTAAAGTCCAGTCCTAAGGACCACAGTCTCAGTCCTACTAAGTCTGCCAGCAGTCTGGTCCTCGGTCTGTCTATATTCCAGGAAGAAGTTGAACCACCCAGAACCAGTCTTGAGGCACAGGCTATTATGTTGATGAAGGGCTACAATTTTTGTCCCTTATACAAGTTGTGATCCATAAAACTCCATTCAGAAAACACTCACAAGTCAAACATGCTTGACTTGCAAGGTTGAGTCCAACTATTACTCCATTAATAATATTATAACCACAGCTTCGCAGGTCAAACATGCTCAACCTGTGAGGTGTATCTCCTTCTGAGCTACAATTTTTATCCCTTACACAAGTTGTAATTCATAAAACCCCATTCAGAAAAAACACTTGCAAGGTTGAGTCCAACTATTATCAACTAATAAGATTCTAACTGCAGCCTTGCAGCCACTAGCTGACTGGTCCTACTCATTCACATTTCACAGACCAGTCCTAGTTGGTCTGGTTCAGTTTTTTCTATGTTGTGGAAATACTAGGACTGGTCCCAGTTCCAGTCTTTCAAAATTTGGCTCAAAAAACTGGACCAGACTGGACTTTAAAACACCAGCACTGGCCAGACACAACAGATTGGATGCCCCTGGAGAGCTGGGCAGTGGAGAAGGGCAGTGCAGGCAAGGACAATGTTGCTACCAGCAACTCATCCAACTCAGGGCCTTTTTTCATCTTCTGGCTCATGCTGCCCAAGCTTCAAGAATCCAAGTAGTTGATGCTGAGATGAAGAGATAGTGGTTAGAAGTCAGTAAGCACAGTTTCTGAGCTTGTTAAGTGATCTAGATCACTCACTGACATGCTTCACAGACCTGGCCACCTCTTCAACAGTGCTGCCAGCACCCATGGTTTGATTAACATACAACTCAAGAGTGAACTAGTACTCTTGGCATGGGTCTTGGGTCTGGAAACAAGTCTTGCGAAAGTCTCTCCTCTCTCCTCTCTCACTCCATTATTTACATTACTATGTGATGTATATTAATACTAAGTGTAAGTATGATAAAAGCTTGATGGAAATACCAAGTGCTCATTTTTCAAGTAAAAAAAAGTCATGACTCACTTGTAGTTAAAACTTAAGACACAGACACTACCTCCTTTTTGTGCATGGTAAAAGATACCATGCTCAAGACATTTCAGATATTTGTTACTCTTTTGTCATTCTTTCATTATCTCTCTAGTTTACTTCACCAAGGGAAGCCTACATAGTGTTTGAAGGTCTGGTCTGGTCTGGTTTTTTGACCCCAAAGAGGGGCAACCAGCAATGGCAATGGCAACCAGACTGACCCAAATATGGGGCAACTGCAACTGAACCAAGTAGGACCAGTCCACATCAGTTCAGTTGCCACCAAAAAACCAGTCAAGACCAGTATTACCCACAAATGTCTGTGTCATGAATAGCATCGACCTGCAAAGCAATCAGTGCAGATATGAACCTACAAAATGTCCATGAGTTGAATGACCTTGACCTGTGCTGTTTTTTTTAAATTAAATATATTGTACTTTTTACTGTGATTACAGGGATGTTGACCATGCACAGGTCAAATGGTGTCGACCTGTGGGGTATTTTTAAAAAATAATGAAGGAAATCAGTCATGCCATTCAATATTTATACTAAATTGAGTACAGTTGAACTAGTTCTTCTCTTATGATATATGTCATCTTTTATGCACTGCAGAAAGACTGGTTGTGACTGATGGCAATCAGACTGACCCCAAATGTGGGCAACCACAACCAATGGTCTGGTTGCATTCAGTTGGGTTGGGTTTGGTTGTGGTCATTTTTTTGTTCTATTTAACTGACCTTTAAACACTAAGCCTACAACCTATGCACATATATATATATAAGTGAATATTAGAGGACTTGTTCATGCCAGGCTTTAGCCATGGCCCAATTGGACAAGTTGATATAATGTTATTCACTTGTTCTTCATCATACTTTCATGTCTTCTCAGTGTTTGAACTTGTATCAAACACTGGGTAAAATACCATTATCTTCTCTATTACTGCTATTAGCTCTGCTATTACTTGTTGTGCATAACTTATACATAATACAGTGGTCTTTTTTTTAACCAAGTCCTCTGAGTCAATCATCATTCTGATGCCCATCTTGTAACCTTCTCCATTCCATCAACACCTCAATCAGCATCTCCTGTTTCTCCTCCCCATCCATGAAAACAGCTAGGTTTCCAGGGTGTAAACCTGTGTCTTCCTCTTCCTCAACTGATGTTATAGTATACTCATCACATATGTCCATACACAACCACATGACTCATCACCATTACCTTGTTGATTTGCCACTCTATGTCCTCAGTTGTCTACCACCACATCGGCTGACTCTGAGGACACACATACTCTCGTCTAGGTCTTACAGGTTATGGGCCCTGCATACCTACCCTCTTCCTATGTTTGCTGAAGTTGCAGATGATGTTCTGGATGCAGATAAAGACTATTGACATACTGTTGTCATGAGGCCTCCTCATCCTATCAACTCCTCATCTTCGGTTCCCATGAATACAGTTTCTTCTACTCCTGCACTACCTTCTGTGTCCTCCACTGTTCCTGTTCCTATTTCCAACTGTCAGACTCCTCGTTCCTCTGCATGGATCCCAAACCAGCCTTTGGACCAACATCACAGAAACACAAATTTGCCTGTTGACTACCATCCTCGTCACATGCCTGCTCAAGCTCATCTTGCTGATGCGGAGCTACCTGACAGTGATATGCCTACTCCTGATACTGTCCAGCTCCATGATGATCATATGCCCAGTGAACCCACTCCTCCTGATTTTGCAGCTCTTGGTGTAGCCTCACATACCCCTTCCTCCACTGTCCTTAATACAGACTATTTCTTTGAGGCTTACTACATGCATGACCTGAGTCCTGTCTCCTTCATGGTTATGGCACCAGACCATGATGAGCCTAGTTCCTCACCATTGTATGACTTTATTCAGAAGGAAGGTCCTGTGGCCTTCACCACTTTCCAGCAACCATACAACAGCATACTGGATTCTGGGTGTACATCCCACATCTTCCATGATCGCTCCATATTCTGGACTTATGATCCTGAACAGGCAGTCTCTGTTCAGACCACAAATTGTGGCACTGTTAAGACAATAGTCCCAACTCGAGTACAAGCACTCCTAATGATATAGTTGATCACTAGTTAGTCATTCTATCTGTTACCGGAGGCTTTCTCAGTAACATGCTCTGTCTTACTGACTCAGAGGCTTTCTGAGTGGCTGAGGGCAGGTCTGCTTGTAGAGTTGAGAATGTAGATTGCTCAGGTCAAGCTGAAGAGCAAGATTCTCTAGGTACTATGGTTTATATACAGGGGATGCATTCCTTATCTCCCAATAGGTGAAATAGATGAGAATCAACAAGAAGGAACAATAGAAGATGAACATCAAGGGAGTAATAGGGGAATGGTCAGTGAGAAGAAGGTAGGAATCAAAGGTGGCAGTAGGATAGTAGTCTGTCGGGAAGATAAGCAAGAATGAGTAAAAAGAAAAAGAGTGTCCAGTCCATCTACCACTGGCAAGATTTGTAACAGGCACCTTGCATACTCTAGCATGTGGAGATGTCAAGTTTCATGTCCATATGGATTGAGTTCAGTTGTGGTAACTCTGCATGACTGTCTTCATGCACCTGATGTTCCCCTGAATTTGATTTCTGTTGGTGCTTTACAGGAGCATAGAATGTGACTGATCTTTGAACATGATGGCACTGTCATTCATTTTCTGCCAGATTCACCACTTGCACATCTTTCATTTGTTGCTAAGTTCTATCAACGTCTATCATTCCTTTCTTGTGATTTCGTCCTGCTAACTGTGGTCTCTCCTTCTGCTGACTTAGTGCTCCCAGTATTTCCTCATGTCCAGCTCACTCCTGATCTTTGGCACTGGCATTGGTCACCTTGGTCAGGATGCTACATGTGCAGTCTTAATGAAGAACTATGCAACTGGTATAGAGTTTAAAGGATCCTTTCAGCATTCACATTGTGTTTCTTGCTTAATTGGAAAGCACCCTCAGTCTCCCTTTGATCATCATGGCAACTATGCACACAATATCTGTGATCTCTTGCACATGGACACATGTGGTCCCTTTCCCATCCTTACACCACAAAAAATCACTTATTTCTGGACCATTCTTGATGATGCTTCGAACTTTTGTCATACCTCACTTCTTGCTGCCAAGAGTGATGCTTTTACTGCTTACCATACTGTTGAAGCATCCTGGGAACTAAAGTCTGGTCATTGGGTATGTGTTGTCCACTGTGATGGTGCTAAGGAGCTCATTGAAGGGGATTTTAGAAACTACTTGACTACATGTGGCATTGTGCAACAAATCACTGCACCATATGCTCACTCACAGAATGGGAAAGCTGAGTGTTATATCTGTACTCTGGAGGATGGCGCTCAGACGCTATTAGCAGACTCTGGTCTCCCTCCATCTTTTCAAGGTGATGCTGTTCTCACCATACAGTATCTACAAAATCAACTTCCTATGACTACACTCCCTAATGATATCACTCCATATGAGCATATGGAGAAGTCAAAGCCAGACTTGTCCCACCTTCATGTATGGGGGTGCCAATGCTTTGTCCATATTCCTGTGGAACTATGCACTAAAGGTGGGCCATGTCATTTTGAAGCAATTTTTGTAGGTTATGAAGAGAACCACATTGGGTGGCAAGTTCAGGATCTGAATGGGAAATATCATTTTTCTTGTGATGTTATCTTTAACAAATCACAACCAGGTCATCTTGGCACTCTCCAATCCCTACCTCATCCTCTGGTCACAAGGTAAACCTTCTGGCCCTATGTTCTGCTCGTGGACTTGGACCTAGAGATGTATCTCATGTGCTTCTCAGTGACTTCATTTCTTTCATTGCAATTCAGGACTTCATATGCCCATTGGAGTTTGAGTGTCTCTGATCAGTGGAAGTGGACATCATAAATGAATCATATCTTCTCGCAGTGTATGTTGACTCATCCCGCTTCAATTGCATCCATCACTTTGATCCCTCTATGGCACCTGACACATACAGTGAAGTGATTGCTCATCCAGATACTTCTGTTTGGTATGCAGCTATGAAGTGAGAGATTGCTAGCTTGGAGGAACACCATGTCTTTGAGCAAACAACTTTGCCTCCAGGTAGGAAGGCCATTGGTGCAAGCTGGGTTTATGCATTTAAATTTAATCCTGATGGCTCAATTATCCACGGTAAGGAGAAGGCTTGCCTAGTGGCTCAAGGCTTTAGTCAACACCCTGAGGACTATGGCTCCATGTATGCGCCTATTGCCAAGACTACTAGCATTCACATTGTTCTTGTGCATGCTGCTCTTTTCAACTGGGAAATGTTCAGCTTTGATGTCAAGACTGCATTCCTTCATGCTCTGCTCACCCTCAACATCTATCAAAAGCAAATTCCTGGCTTTCCAGAATCTGATTCCCTGGCTACTTCATGCCATCTATGGTTTGAAGCAATCTTCCTTTGAATTTTATTGTGCTGTATCCTTGCTCATGTTGGGCTCTCACGCTGTGAGGTTGACCATGCTGTTTTCCATGGTTGCTGGTCATCACCTCCTCATCCTTCCATCAGCATGCCTGCCAATGGTCAGGATCTTGAACTTCTTGTTCTGGTGCATGTGGATGATGGACTTGCAACTACCAAGTACTCATCTAGGTAATCCAGTAGGCAACAAAACCCTTCCAATGTTTTGTACTTTTGGAAAGATGCCTTTATATCTCAGAAAATAAATTTGCTAAATTCTTGAAAATATTACATAATATACTTCAACATCATATCATCTCACTGACACAGCCACAAGTTTGCATAACTCCATTTGGTAACTTTCCCATGTTACTTAAAGTTGTCACACATTGGAAGGGTTTTGTTGCACTGATTTTTTCCATAGAAAATTGTATCAAATTGCATGACTTTGTTGATTAAAATAAACAATAACATACAAAGTCATGTGACTTCACTCCAGAATGCTATATAAGATGCTTTTATCCACTCCCAATTCTCCAAATCCCCCCACTCCACTATGCACAAGCTATCATCCAGCCAGATTACTGTTAGGAAACATGTACAGTTACCTATCATAATTTTTCTTATTTTTCCGCAATAGTATTACACCAAAAAACATTAAAATTATCAATGAACACGATCACGAGATGGATAATTCTCATGTGTCCTATATTTAGAATATGTACGCAACTGTATGCTCACATCATAAAAACAGTATTCAAATATTGTACAACAGTTGTAACTTAGTATATAAACCAATAAATACTAAGAGACACATCAGTTGTGTTCTCTTAGGATTCCCACCATCACCTTGTGTGTGGAAACACCTTCGTCAACCAACCATTCTATAAATATCACATCACATCAAACTTTGATCCCTCATTCTATACTCGTCACATCTTCTTGTAGAGCCTGCCCAAAGATCCTAGTGTGGATTTGGTGTTACCCTGACAGAAGAACACAGCTCATATTCCGTGCGCCCTCACTTTGTTTCACTCAGCCACATCCAATTACCAATCCCCCAATCCTCTTGTCACGAGATGAGAGTAACTTGTGTTTACATAATCTACTTTTGCTTCATAATCCGTGCATCAGCACTGCCTTATATTGCAGTCATCAGTGCTCAAAAGGCAGCACTCGTCTGTAGGACAGCTGCAACCAGACAACTGTTTGGCTCTGGTTTAGTGTACTATTTTAAGTACTAGTTACAGCCTTTTGCATTAGTGTAGTAATTGCTGAATTGGATTGCCAAAGAAAAGGTCCTGAGTCAGCTGAAGAACCTTATTAGGTTTTATTTTTAGCAACTACATCATGACCGATCACATAATTTCCGATCCCACCAATCATGATCTTACTCTGGAAAAGAAAGTTGACGTGCTCACTATGCAACCTTCTCAACTAGTAAATTACATCATGCTCCAAAACCCTGTCCAGCCAGCACCTACTGTGGAGGAAGAGGTAGATGGATTTTTATCTCATCATGAAGAAGAGTTGTCGCAGAATACTGGAGATGGCAAAATTCACTTACCTAAATTCACACCGCCACAATTATTTGATGGAACAATGAAGGATACTAAATCCTTTATTAGTTCTATTATATTGTATATTAAAGGTCACAAACCTGAATTCCATACAACTGAATCCAAAATAATGTTTGCGCTATCTTATATGCAAGGGGGCAAGGCACAATTTTGGAGAAACAAAGCCATCAATCAAATTGCTCAGGGTCACAAGCCATTTGAGAGTTGCCAAGATTTTTTGGATAAAGTGGAAGCTCAATTCGGAGATCATAATCCAAAGGCAACAGCAGTAGGAAAATTGAAGACCATGTGGCAAGGGTCTTCCTCAGCAGATGAATTCATTTTGCAATTTAAAGCCAAAGCTTCACAGACCAATTTAGGAGACACCGCATTAATTGAATATTTGAAGCCAGCCCTTAATCCATCCTTGTTCAAGTCTATATATTGACTACCAGTTATGCCTACAACATTGGAGGAGTGGTACAAATGGGCTTTCAAGCTTGATTGGCAGTATTGCCAAGAGCAAGCCGAGTTGAAGTTGCTACACCTGCATACTACGCACGCAGGTTCTAAATTTGGAAAGTCATCAGGAGGAAGTTCTGAAAAAGGAAAGGCATTGATCGTACCTGAGATGAAGGCACAGCCATTGGCCATGGCAGTGACACTTCCTAATCAGTCAAATATTAGTCAGCATGCATCAGATGCTATGGATGTAGATCGTGCAGGGAGACATCCCCTGATCAAATGTTTCGATTGTGGAAAATTGGGGCATACAGCTAGGTTTTGCAGAGAGAAGAGGCAGATTCGAGAGGTGACAA
>QLOK01001874.1:0-13708 GCA_003313805.1 Tricholoma flavovirens
ATAATGTAAATAAAATTCCAAAAAGGCAATATCCATCTGAGCACAATAACTTCCACAGAGTATGCCGGCAAAGCAAACTCAACAGAAGATTCACTTCCTGGAAGTTCAGAAAGGGCTGGGTGATGTGGTTTATTGCCATTGAAGGGATAAAAGCCAGATGAGAGCCAGCAGAGTGTGGGGCAGAGCCAGACACTTATTGAATATCCAACAACATACTCTAAGGGCAAGATCCAGAATATGAGGATATAGATAATTACTTAAGAACAAGAATGTGTGAACCTCTCATCTAATCGGGACCTCGAAGCGACACTGTTGGACATTAGATTCAAGCCAAAGATCAAAAGAAATGACCAGGAGCTCACTGAGATGCCATACCCTCTTCCCATACCCTGCCTGAATGGGACCTTGAAGCAACACTATTAAACATTAGAATCAATCAAGCCCAGGGTCAAAAGAAATGACCAAGAACTCACTGAGATACCATACCCTCTTCCCATACCCTGCTTGAAACTGAGATAAGTTTATTACAGAAGAACATGAAAGTGCGAACCTCTCGTATAATCGGGACCTTGAAACGACACTATTGGACATTAGATTCAAGCCAAAAATCAAAGAAAATGACCAAGAACTCACTGAGATACCATACATTCTTCCAATACCCTTCCTGAAACTGAGACAAGGTGATTACAGAAGAACGAGAATGTGCGAACATCTCGTCTAATTGGGACCTTGAAACAACACTATTAGACATTAGAATCAAGCCCAGAATCAATAGAAACAACTGGGAACTCACTGAGATCCCATACCCTCTTCCCATACCCTACCTGAACACTGAGATAAGGTGATTACCAAAGAACAAGTTATGGGGCTCTTGACTGCTCACACCATTCATAACATTAAAAAATTGTATTGTAACCTATACTTTGTTCATGAGAATCAGTGGAGAACTCACCGAGATAGGCGTCCTCATTTGCGACAACAGTTATTTGTTGTTGTTTACTTCCCGCCGCCCGCACGTGCGTCATCCAGATGTACAATCGCGCATCCATCCAATTCCCACCCAGGTTAGGTGGAGGAAACGGTCTCCAAGGTGTCTAATATATTTATGGAACATATTGTAGTCAACAAAATATTAGGTTGTAAAGCTACCTACTGCTACCTGACCCAAAGCCAAAATGGGAACAGCCAAAACCGGGGAACCAAAAAAAGGGTGCGTGCCAAAAATAGATCCAAAACTAAGCTAAAAACGGGGACAGCCAAAACTGGACACGGCTGAAAATAGACACAGCCAAAAGCGGACGGATGGGATGGCGGTTGGCGTTTGGGTGGTGGGAAGGTCATCCAGATGCAAAATCGTGCATCCATCCATTCCCAACCGAATTGGGTGGGGGAAACGGCATCCAAGGTCTCTGATATATTTACTGAACACATCGTCGCCAGCACTGCTGGGCAGAACGGGGTGTATGCTACCGTAAATAAGGAAAACATGAAAAAGTAGGGCATTCCGTTTTTGCTTTAGCATGGGAAAAAGCTTGAAAAGGAAAAAACGACTGCGATAACGCGGCCGGCTTTACAAATGGATAGGGCCTTGGCAGCTTCAGTAGCATTTTCCACCTTTCCCATTCAAATAATGCATCATGCATAATCATTATTAGCAGCTGTGAGCTTTGATGGACAGCCACCAGAGAATCTTGGAAGGTTGGGACAATGCTGAGAACGAATACAACTGATTGTACCACTGCCTAGATGGGTTTTGGCAGATATCTGAGCTCCTGAGAGACCAGCATCAAGCAATGTAAGAACATGAGTAATCTGGCTGGATGATAGCTTGTGCAGAGCAGAGTGGGGGGATTTGGAGAATTGTGAGTGGATAAAAGCATCTTATATAGCATTCTGGAGTGAAGGCACATGACTTTGCATGTCATTGTTTATTGTAATCAACAAAGTCATGTGATTTGATACAATTTTCTATGGAAAAAATCAGTGCAACAAAACCCTTCCAATGAGTGACAACTTTAAGTAACATGGGAAAGTTACCAAATGGAGTTATGCAACCTTGAGGCTGTGTCAGTGAGAAGATATGATGTTGAAGTATATTATGTAATATTTTCAAGAATTTAGCAAATTTATTTCCTGAGATATAAAGGCATCTTTCCAAAAGTACAAAACATTGGAATGGTTTTGTTGCCTACTGTATAGAAGTGATGGCTTACCACCACTCCTGCCATGTAAATGAATGGAGACAGTCTTTCATTATGACAGGGTCAAACTGCATCAGAACTTTGGTGGCAAATTGATAAGGTTCCTGGACCTCCAGACATGCATTGGAAGAGTTAGCATTACATGCCTCTTTATAGATACTGTAGATGCCTTCAGTGTTTTTCATGGGTTGGTCAATGCTCATAGCCTCCTTGATGGTAATGAAATTTGCATGGTGCCTGCCTTCCAGGTGATAGATGATGGACTTATCAGTGGTGTAGGCCTGGATGTATGCAGCCTTGTACTCTCCTTGAGCACAGATGCCAGGAACAGCACAAAAGCCACTAATGGCTGTGAGATGGCTGGCAGGATCTTGTGAATACTTGGATGAATTGATACTCAAATCCTCTCAGCATTCCTATCAGAAATGTGCAATGCCTGCTGGACTACCTCATTATGGATGGCAGTAGTCCATTGAAGGCATTCCTCCTGACCACTACTGATCCCAATCCTGACATCAATGTACCGCTCTCCAACCTATGGGAATGCAGCAGAGAGCTGTGCATCCTGAATGAATTCATAAAGGTAGAATTCTGTTGAATCTCTGCCTACTGGATGGTAAGTGCTATGTTTTGTGCCTCAGATGGTGTGCAAAATGAAGAAGTCACGTGCCCATGCAACATCCTCTCATGCAATGAGGGGGTTTGTATCTAGCTTCATGCGAATATGGTTGGTGAGGTGGTCAATGGCATTACTGGGGATGAGGTTTGTACCCCATGCAATGCCTCCTCCTCTTGCCCTCCTCATACCAGAACACTTGTGGGTTTTCTCTAGAAGCAGCCAGACATCTGGCATTGGCATCCTTGTCTTGCATTGGTGGTCATAAGTGTTAAAAACTGAGACTGAAAGGGAATCCGTGCGGGAACCGATCAGAAATCCAGAGGGGTATCGAAAAGCACTTGGCTTCAACTTTTAAGAAGTTGCACCCTTCGCTTGTTATGGTGTTCTAATTTACTGGAGGATGATCAGGAATTCAAGTAGGGGACTGATCGGAAGTCTGAAGACAAAAGACAAGGGGGTGAATAACATATGAAAAACATATGATATTCGAATTGCAGAATACAAATGAAATATCTAAGTTTAAATACTAATATTAAATCTGAGATTGGAGACCGAGGTAAGAGCTATGTACATTAGCTGTGGTCGGCAGTGCAGGCGGTACCCAAGGTAAAATCCTATGAGTAACTACAGTAACTATGTACGAAGTCTACACTATGCACTGGAATGGAATCTGATCGATCTCAACAAATATTGGAGTTTGGAGCAGTGTTCCATCGGAAGTCCGAGTCGGGTGGAATGGAATGTAACAGTAAGCTTGTCTATCCATAAGATATGGTCACGTGACTTCCCTTTTTTGGGTCGTGGGAGGAATTTTGAGTTATTGGTCAGCACAATTTTTCGAGGCAGACAGCTCCACTCACTCATTCTTCACTCAATTTTCACTCTCTCTTCTGGGCTCTTTTCCAGTGTGTGTGTGTGTGTGTGTGCATCCTCACTCTCTCTTCTGGGCTCTTTTCCAGTGGGTGTGTGTGTGCATCCTTGGGGACCCTGTCTTTTTTCACATCCACACACATCTTACTCATTTATTTTAGGGATCAGACAACCATTTCAGAGGATTCCTATGCTTCTACAAGGAGGAGGGACACTGGACAGACATATCAGGTTTGGGGAAAGCAGGTCAACAACCACTGGGTCATCACTTTTAACCCCTATCTCATTTGGAAGTACTGCTGCCACATCAATGTCGAGTCCATCTCCTCAATCAAAGCTGTCAAGTACATTTACAAGTATGCGTACAAAGGCCATGATCGCATCACCATGCAGTTTGGGACCTGCAATGATGAGGTCAAACAGTATCTTTGATGCTTGCTACATTTCTTCCTGTGAGAGCTTTTGGTGCCTCTTCCATTTCATCATGCACTGTGCCTTTCCAAATGTCATTCGTCTTCAGGTGCACCTTTCTGGCCAGCAGTATGTCACTTGGAATGAGCTGGTCAGCAGACAATTCAGGAAATTGTCCAGCAGGTTGCAGCACAAGACAGCACTCTCACTGCCTTTTTCAAGGCAGACCAGGACTATCCAGAGGTGGCAAATGATGTTTTATATGGCACACAAGTGGAAGCCCAGACAGAGAGGTTTCGCTATGAGGAGGATGTCCTATGCTAAGCCAACTGCAGGGGAACACTTTTACCTCAGGCTTCTGCTCACAGCTGTCAAGGGTCCAACTTCATATGAGAACCTTCACACCTTTCAGAATACTGTCTCTCCCTCATTCAGAGAGGCATGCCTTGCACGTGGCCTCTTGGAGAACGATCAGGAGTGGCTTCAGTATTTGGAGGAGGCAAAGTCCATGGCAACAGGTCAGCAGTTCAGGGAGCTCTTTGTCACCATTCTTCGTGACTGTGCTCCATCAGATCCTGTGAACCTCTGGAACACCTACTGGCCACATATTTGTGATGACTTGTGCTATCAGCTTCAGCACAACAACATCTGCATCAACCCTACAGATGAAGATGGTCAGGACTATGGCCTCTATCTGATCAACAAGCTCCTGTTGGTCACTGGCAAATCTCTCAGCCAGAATTGGCCATATATGCCTCAGGTCACTCAAAATTGGGAGGCTGAGCTGGGAAACTGTGTGATCCAGGAGTAGCGCAGGTATGATGTTGTTGAGCAGGCAGAGTTGGCTGCACACAATTAGGACTCTTTCAATCCAGACCAGAGAGCAGTCTTTGATGAGATCATGCATGCTGTCAACAACAAGACAGGCCAGACCTTCTTTCTTCATGGTCCGGGGGGCACTGGCAAAACCTATGTGTACAGCACTCTCTGCCATCAGCTTTGTTCTCAGGGAAAGATTGTGCTTTGCATTGCATCATCTGGAATAGTGGCACCTTTGCTTCCAGGTGGTCAGACTTCCCATTCCACATTCAAGATCCCTCTCATCATCAATGAGTCATCCACCTGCCCAATTGCCAGGAATTCAAACTGGGCAGAGCTGTTCCAGAACACGGATCTCATCATTTGGGATGAGGCTCTCATGCAGCGTCACCATATCCATGAAGCTGTCAACTGCACTTTGAAAGACATATTTGACCCCAATTGTCCATTTGGTGGTGACTTTCACCAAATCCTGCCTGTCATTGAGAAGGGTTCACAACCTCAAGTAGTGGGTGCATGCCTCCAGTGCTCTATTCTCTGGCAGCACATCAAAGTTCTTCATCTCAAAATTAACATGTGATTGAACACAGATGATGTTGAATAGCGCGAGTTTGCAAAATGGCAGCTGGAGGTTGGAAAAGGTGGACACACAGATGAAAATGGCAACATCAACCTGCCTGATCACTTAAAATGTCCTCAAAACACAGTCACCTCTCTCATTGATTCCATCTATCCAGGGATCTATGATTTTGCTCAGCATTCAGATCAATACTTCTCAGAATGTGTCATTCTGGCCAGCAAAAATGATGATGTGGATGATTTGAACCATCACATTCTTCAGAAATTTCCTGGAGAGGAGAAAGTGTTTCACAGTGCAGACTCTATTGCAAATGATGCAGATGGCGAGGTTCTATACCCTGCTGAATACCTTAATTCAATCAACTGCTCAGGTCTACCTTTGGCACATCTGGCTCTGAAGGTTGGATGCCCTGTCATGGTCCTCCGGAACCTCAACATGGCAGGGGGTCTATGCAATGGAACTCAAGGGATATTGACAAGGATCAGAGACAGAGTGTTGGAGAATAGGTTGATCACTGGAGATCATGCTGGAGAGAAGGTGTTTATTCCACAGATGCAACTGCAGCCCATTGAAGGACAACTTCCATTTAATCTGTATTGACTGCAGTTTCCACTTCGGCTCTGCTTTTCCATGTCCATCAACAAATCTCAAGGGCAGTCAGTTTTGCATGTGGGATTGGATTGCAGGAGTCCAGTGTTTACACATGGCCAATTCTATGTGGCAGTATCACGGGTTTGGTCTGTGCACAACATCTAAGCTATTTGGCCAAGCACAAGTGAGGTGGCTCAAACCAAAAATATTGTATATCATGAAGTCCTGATTGATTGATGTATATAATGACTTAATGTATATAGGTATGTAGAATTAGAAAAAATGTATATAGGACTGCATACACATATATATAATGACTTAACAGTGAACAAAGTGTGCTGAAGGCACATTACCAAACTTGTCTATAGTATAAGGGAGGGCTGTTTCGTGGGAATGAATAACATGGGGGAGGACCATTTCATGGGAACAATTAGCTAAAATTCATTAGGAATGATGCCATTAGTTCAGTTTTGATGGCATTGGTTAAGATTTGATGGCATTGTGAAGGAATGATGGTGTTGGTAAGCTTGATCCTGTCTGACTAAGATAACTGAGTTTGAATGGGAACCCTCCCATAGGAAGGTGGCTGTGTGATGGCAGGTCACATGCTGCTGCCTGCCCTACAGCCCTTGCCTGGGGCTGCAAGCAGCCTTGCCTGGGCCTGCCCTACAGCCCTATCCAGGGCCTGCAAAGGCCTGCTACCCTGCAGCCCTTACCACAGCCTGCAAGCACTCCATCCCTCCAAGCCCTGAAATCCATCAGTTTCACCCCCTTCCCAGCAATCTTTCTGTCAGCATTAGTTGGGTACTTTTCTGTAGATTCATTGACTGGGGCCTCAGGTGCTATTCCAGGATGAGCACATTTTCTGGGGCAATCACAGGTTTACTATTTCACTTTCTCTGGGTTACAACATAGTAGCAAATTACAGGCAGAATAAAATTCTTCAGTAAGTATGGTTATTCTTGAATTTACACTCATCTACAACAGTTCTTTCTCACTCAAGATATGGGTATGCCAGAAATACTATGTATGATGGCAACTGGATACACAGTCCCAAGCATATAATTCCAATTGCTTCCCCACCAGGATCAGAATGCCTCAGGGAGAGATGCAATTTTTACATAGACCTCCCACTGTCAGGACAACACCACAATCACTAACTAAAGTGTGCGGGTTCCTCAACTACAATACTATCAATGTAAGATAGAAGGAATAAAGAAGGGATGTCAGTATACTCAGAGGGATCAGACCAGATTATGGTGGAAACCCTGAGAGAACTCGACTAGTGAGCCCTTCATGAATAGCATTACTATATACTAAGTTACATGAGGTACATCTGGGTTTTGGGCCACAAAGGTCAAGGCTAGATAAGGTCTTAAAATATGTAAATTATTAATAATATATGCAAGTCTGATATAGGATCTGACAAATCTAGAAAAAGGACAGTAGGGTTGGTGAATTTCACCAGGCCCCTCATAATTTCATGATCCCTAACTATGTTATTATCTGATCAGATGCTAAGCATATGTACTATGTATTGATCATAAATTCCAAGTGTGATTATTCTGAAACAGTACTAAAAAATGATGAAAACTCACCTGTGGTGCCAACTTTTGTAAGGGACAGTAGTGTTGGCAGTTTCTACAATCACAGCCAGAAATATGACAGTTGTCAATGATTACACAGATGAGACAACTTGGGAAGGCCTGCAAGAATACAGCCTAGATCAGAAGCAGAAGAATGACCAAAAGTCACCTGTGGTGCCAACTTTTATAAGGGACGATAGTGTTGGTACTTTCTGCCATGACAGTCAGAAAGATGTAAATTTGTCAGTGGATAGCAGAAAGGCTCACCTGATAGATGACTGCCTGGGAGCTGCAACTTGGAAAAAATTGCAAGAAATACAAGCACATGTCATCAAGTGTCAGAGTGATGAGCCTGTACAACTATCAAAAGGGTGACAAAAACCCACCTGTAGGCCCAACAAGTATAAGAAACAGTAGCATTGGCAGGTTGCACAAGCTATACCAGAAAAATAATCTGTAGCAACAGCTGTCTGTCAGCAGCTACTTGGGAAGATCTGTAAGACATGCAGTACCAGCTCATGAGTGTCAGAAAGGTAGGGACACAAAAGGGTGGCCTGGATTTACAAGTAATCCAAACCTTTATAAAATGCAGCATGAGGGGCAAATTTGCCATAAAGACTGTGAAGATAATGCCTAATCAAAAATGCCAATGCTGCCATTCCTGGTCATCAGTTGTCTTGAGGTGGTGAGTTGTGAAAGGCTATAAGAAAGACAATTTTGCATCACCTGTATAAGAGGTCAACCTGGGGATGGTACGTATCACAACAGTGCATAATAGTGCTGTCCTCTGATCGGATTTTCTTATTTGCTCAATGATGGTAAGAAATGTAATCCATATTGGGCTGGTAATCATTCTAATCTAGAAAAACCTGATATTTATGATGGCCCTGCATTCTGTATTTGCTTCAGCACCCTTTTCTCCTTCAGCTTGGCTTGTGCACTCTGTTTTGTCACACCATGCTCATGTGTAACATTGCTGGGAAACACCTGGCTGTCAAGAGAAGCATCAACTTTGAAGAGCTCTAAAACATGACAGGAACACATACCAATTCCACCAGTTCACCAGATCACCGACATCATCCTTCTCATCCAGATGTTCCAAGGATTCCAAGATGCTCTCATAGAACCATTTGGAGTCTGTTGAAGTGTCAGACCTGCAGAACACTGATGGGGATGACAGCGCAAAGCGAAGCTGGCCACATGATCAGTGGTGAGTTGATAGAACCTTGAAGCTGGACATACCTGCATGGCTACATAGGCTAAGGAGCCTGTAGTGACTCGCATCATCCCATGTATATGAGCATTGCCAGATCTCATTGCTTTCACCTCTTTCTCCATGAAATTGGGTGAGGTGAAGATGTGTTTATATGCCTGCAGGTAGTGGCGTGAACAATACAAATATGATGAATGAGTCTGAGCAAACCAAAACAGGAAGGTGGCTTTTGAAGAGCCCCTCCCAAGGGTCTTCAGGATCATACTGTTGGTTCGCATACATCAACAGCAACCATTGATCACCCAAGACAGCCATTTTGCCACTAGAAAGCTTTGTGCACACTCTAAATCAACAGCTCGACGAGTGCAAAAATAAGTGTCAGAAGGGAACTAACTCTGCATCATTCCAATCCAGACCAGCAGGGCAGAGAAGTGCCCCAGTGACAGGATGGTGGAAGCCTCAGTTTGTTTTGACATTCCGGGAGAGGAGTGGAAGTAAGGGTGTGTCTCGGGCAGCTATCCAGTCGAGGACAACACCTTTTAAACTCTTGGTATCGTCTGACCTTGCATTGGATACACCCTTTTGAAGCTTGAAAAAGTGGGGCAATGTTTATGACACAGAAGTGATAGATGTACTAAATCTGCCATCATCATGGACTCCTCTTCAGAGGCTGTCATGAGGCGCTCGGTGAAATTGGGTACCATTTGCAAGAGTTTTTGAAATACTTGATACTCCTGTCTGGCTCTGTATTACAGAAGGACATTTCATTCCAGATGAGAAGAACAAGAATGATTAGACAAACTCCTGAGTGAGCAACCCTTCGGCAACCTCCACACCTTCAGCCATACGTATTAGACCATTCATGACCAATGCCTGGATATTGCACATAGCATGCACTGCTCTACTGAAATGGTGCCCATGATGAACTAAGGGATCACTAGCATGGCTGAGCCATCACCATCATTGAGGATCTCCATGGCTGACAAGAGATGAACGATGAACACACGGCTTTTTCCTGTTTCCAAGCTTGAGCGCATTGACTTGGGTATCAGTACCCACAGGAGAGTTTTCATCAGACATTGGAAACAGAGAAGAAAAGGCAAATGAGACGGGCCCCAAGTTCTAACTATTGGCTGCCTTTTTGAGGACCTTGCATGACTCAGAATGACTCGAGAATCAGGCTGAGTCATTGTGACTCGCTCAGGGTCCTACAGCACAAGATAAATTCTGATCAATCCAACCAAAGTTGGCACCCCAACCATTCATCAAACAACCATCTCTCGAGCCTACCATCCTGCTTGCACCATGCCTGGAAATCTGCAACTGCTGACACCCACAACCATCCCCACATATTGTAAGATATTGCTCTTTCAACTTCAGAAATCAGCCCATTGCGTCAAGACCTTCAATCTGGCAGGGCTCTTGCTCACCACCTACCACTGGTCTGTAACATTGACCTTGACCATGTACCGCCTCTCATTGTTTGCACAGGCCTGTCCAAGGCAAGAGGTGTGTAACCCCAGATAGGTTGCGCAACTATTGTGAGAGCCACCAGTTCTCAGGGCCTTGCTGCTTGTGTCCACTGTTGGCCCCAGTTAGCAAAGAGCCTACCTTCACTGAAGCAGCAATATATATACCAGTCATTGGGCACTACCAAGGAGAGTACATTGCTGAGTGTGCCAAGAGTTGGTGCAGTTATCTTGGTCAGTCTCTGTTTCACCTAGCATAGAAGCAAGATGCCCATGCAGCACCACCACACAGTACTGTTGGAGAGGATATATCCCAAGTTCGGGGTCCCTGTGAAAAAATATCCTGTCAGGGGTTAGTTGCCAAGTTTTCTGTGATACTGGATTGGAGGCACTTACAAGGCTGAAGATGTCCACACAGTCTGTCCTCCACCAGTCCTCCACCACTCGGAGACAGAGACCAGACCTTTGAGGCCCCTGAAGAGGACCTATGCCCAGGCAGGTATGTGAAGGCATTCTGAGGCATGCTAGCTATAATAAAATGTGGGAATAGACTTAACCAATGTGCCCCCTCTGGCTAGAGGTGCCGACTTGGGTTATCAAACTGACTGGCGCAAATTCCCAAAACTTGACTGTATGGACCGACCTGGGTTGAAGGAGGCTGAATTCTTTGGCCTGTTCATGAAGTGCGACACATGTATGCTCATCATGATGCGCCTAATGTTCCCCAATCATCATTGCAGTCTGCCAGAGGTAGATGACTTGGAGCTGACTGACCAGGAGTAACTCGAGAGAACACCCTGATATAGAGAACCTGTCCATAAATTAGACTTCCTCACTTCGATACATTTTGTGTATGTACCCAGTTCCATCGTGTGATTATACACCTGTCTTTTGTCCAAACAATGCCGCTCAGACAACAGCCATCAGAGTTTGCCATCTGCCATAGGGCAAAAAGCAGGATGGGAACATTTTGGGTCTTTCATGATGGAACTAGTTAACTAACATCCAAGTTGTTCGACTTCAATCTCTGCAAAAGCAATGAACAAGTGTATTAGTACAGACCATGAGAATCCTCCCTAGGCTCCTCCATGTCTTCCAAGTCATAGCATCCATCACCTTCTGAACCAGAGTCTGTCTCCACATCTTCCCAGCCCTCCAAGTCACATTCTTCCAAGCCCAAGTCTGGATTATCCAAGTCATAGTCTATGCTATCTCCATCTTGAGCATGCGCCATGCTAAACATGACCCTTGACCCTTCTACTCCCAGTTCCTCTCCACCACAAATCTCCTTGATCAATCCTCCTGCCTACATGTGAGCTACCCATTTACAAGGATCCTTAGTTTTCTGGCTATCTCTAACTCATGAATCTGTGTATGGAAAGGCCACGCATACCATGCCTACCATGGATCTCTCCAGTGTTCTGGAAGAATACCATGAGTTTGCCAATGTCTTCAGCAAGAAAAAGGCTGATACCCTTCCTTCCCATTGTTCCTACAACCTGAAGCTCAAAATGGAAGAAGGCGCTTCACCTCCTCCTGGACATATGTACTCCTTGTCCCCCTCAGAATTGGAGGCACTTCATGCTTTCATTGACAAGAACCTAAACAATGGCTTCATACGACCCTCAAAATCCCCCCATGGAGCACCCATACTCTTTGTCAAGAAAAAGAGTGGAGAATTACAGCTTTGCATGGATTACTGCGGCCTCAACTGACTCACCAAAAAGAACAGATACCCACTTCCCTTACTATCCAACCTTCTTGATGCCCCCAAAAAGGCCCACATATACACCAAAATTGATTTGTGCCATGTTTATCATCTAGTACACATTGCTGACAGAGAAGAATGGAAAACCACCTTCCGTACCTGTTACGGATCCTATGAATGGTTGGTTGTACCATTTGGTCTTACAAACGCACCAGCAACTTTTCAACAATTCATGAATGACAACTTTCACAACCTCCTGGACATTTGCATCATCATTATCATTTACCTCAATGACATCCTAATTTACTCTAACAGCATGTCCCAGCATCAAAGCATGTCAAAGAAGTACTTTGCAGATTATGGACAAACAGCCTCTACGTGGGTGCACAGAAATGTGAATTCCACAAAGACACTGTGGAATACCTCAGATTTATCCTTCCACCCAACGGTTTGCTTATGGCCCAAGATAAGGTCCAGTCCATTATGGATTGGCCTGAACCCCACAAGGTAAAAGACATTCAGTCATTTCTAGGGTTTTGCAATTTTTACTGCTGCTTTATCCACAGATATTCTGAAATTACTGTACCCCTGACCTGGCTAACCCGCAAACATGCCCCCTGGAATTTTAGTGAAGATTGTCGAACTGCCTTCAATTGTCTGAAAGAGGAATTCACCCACACCCCTATACTCACTCATTGGGTCCCAGATTCTCATATGGTCATCGAAACTGACACCTCGGACTATGCCCTCACTGCTATCCTTTCCATCTATACTTCTGACGGAGTCTTCCACCCCATTGCATTCCATTCATGTTCCTTCAATGCTGCAGAACTGAACTATGACACTCATGACAAGGAATTATTAGCCATCTTTGAAACATTCAAGCATTGGTGCCAATACCTCGAAGGCAGCACAATTCCCATTGACATGATTACTGACCACAGAAACCTGGAATATTTTGCTACCACAAAGTTACTCACTCGACACCAAGCCCGCTGGTCTGAATACCTTTCGCAGTTCAATATGGTTATTCACTTCCATCCTGGGAAGCTAGGAGCAAAACCCAATGCTCTAACTAGATGATGGGACGTCTACCACAAAGGGGGAAATAGCAACTTCGCCATGGCAAATCTGAGCAATATGCACCCTATATTCACCAATGAACAACTCACCACCTCATTATGGGCAACTTATTTTGCCACACCAATCCTTCATACCGCAGTGATTATGGATATTGAACAACTCCATAACACCATCCAAGAATCTTACTCCCTTGACCCCAATTCTGCTGTGCACTTCCCATGCACTTCCAATCCCAAGTGGACCATTGATAGCAGTGGTTTACTACATCGTAATGACCACATCTACATTCCTGATGCTAACAACCTTCGACTCAAGATCCTGCAGTACAAACATGATCACATTCTGTCAGGACACCTTGGTCAGAACAAGGCACTCCAACTAGTATGACAAGACTACATATGGCCAAACCTTCGAACATTTGTCCAACATTTCTGCAACTCATGCACAATGTGCAAATGTTCAAAGGCGCCACAGCATAAACCTTACAGCTTTTTGATGCAACTCCTGGTGCCAGAAAGACCGTGGAACTCCATCTCCATGGACTTTATCAAACACCTA
>QLOK01001879.1:0-12964 GCA_003313805.1 Tricholoma flavovirens
GATCTGGGGGTCTTTCATCTTTGAGGGATCTAGAAGCTTGAACCCTTTCAGAACCTGATCTAACCCAAAATACTTATCTGGATGTTTGATAAACACCATCCACAGAGGGAATGCACACTCACTTCCACAGGCTTGACCTGACAAGTAATAAGCACAAAAACCAAACCAAGGTCCGACCCACTCATGATATGCTGACCCAACATATGACCTGATTAACGCTTTCTTATCCATTCCTTTGCTTGGCCACTCAGTCGGCTCAGGAAGCAATGGATTAACGCTTTCTTATCCATTCCTTTGCTTGGCCACTCAGTCGGCTCAGGAAGCAATGGATTCCCATCACCATCTGTGTCCAACTGAATATACAGCTTCTGATGTGAGGTTCTGCTCAGAGGTTGGAACTTGGTTTCTTCCATCACAGCTAAGAAAGGTGGGTTATTTCGAACCTCAGACAAAATATTATCCATTTACAATACATCTCCTTTGCATGCTTGTTCAGAAGCCCCATGATCAGCTGGGTATCCTAATCTTTGTAAGCTCGAAAGAATGACTTCCCTCCTAGATCTCCCATATATTCATGCCTAGAACAAACAGGAGCTTTAACTGGCAAAATTAACTTCCAAGATGAAAAGGCTCAATGCATTCATGTCTTTGTGGCAAGTTAATACTAGACAGTCCATTCCACAAGACTTTTTCATCTGCTTGCAGAAAGACTTTACATGCTTATGAGCCTGTTTCACATTCCTGTTTGGCATTAGTTTCAATAATATATTTATTCAATGGAGGTCATACTTTGTTTTCTCCTCAGCTGGCAGCCCCATTCGATTCCATACATATATCAGCCAGGTCCTCCATCTTCTTTTTTTCCACCTCTGATGTCTGATCCAAAAGGTTACTCAGCTCCTTCTGGTACATGCCAAATGCCTTCTGATTGTCCAATTTGCATGAAGTAGCTTCTACCCATCCACCCATTTTTCCTTGAATCGTCTTCTTTAACTCCCCTTTGGCCTGAACTGCAAGAACCCTTCTACCTATCCATCTCTTTATACCCTTAAATTTCCCTGATGATTCTCTGGTTCGTCCATACATATGAAACCAAGTGTATACCCCCTGTTGAACAGTATTCTGTTCAATACTGTCACTAAAACACTGTCAAATTTCCAAACTCATGGTTTTTCTCAAGTCCTTATCTTCCCTAGACCAGTGGGGGTTCTTTTCTTCATTTCATCATAAACCTTATCATCAATGTTGTTTCTCTCTGCATGATCTCCTGTTTGCCATTCTTCCTTTCTCACTTCTAGGATCTCCAAGTCTTCCATTGTCAGCTTAAACTGGAGAAGTTCAGGGGGAGCCTGGGCTTCAGTAGACATAGTGTGTAGTGAGGTAAGGTATGTAATTTGATGGTGGTTTGGTTTGGTGTTATGTTGTGGAGACAAATACAACTTAGCAATTGGAACCAATCATCCATGATCATTGTTGACCAATGTTAATCAATTATCAATCGTAACTCCAGAAAAAGCCCCTAACTGTATGAGCCCAGTCACTGACCACCCATCCTTTACCAAGAGATACTCAGAAATGCTCAGAAATCATATCAATGGTGATTTAAAGATTTCAATCAATGTCAATCAATTATTGATCATAGCTCTGGAAAAGCCCCTAACCATATGAGCCCAGTCACTGACCACCAATCCTTTACCAAGAGATGCTCAGAAATGCTCAGAAATCATATCAATGGTGACTCAAAGAATCAATCTTGCAGTTTGATTAAATCACTTTCTATCATTGTCGAGATTTCCATCATCATTCATGTGTATAAGGTAAGATATTCAAGTCAATTCACATCATGTCTAGATGGTTTAAAAGGGTATACAAAAAGCATTGTCTAAGTCACCCAGCCATGTAATATACTTTCTTTGAAGATGAGATGAGATGAGATAAGATGAAATGATTAGGAACAAGTATCTTTGGCTATTTCATGGCTGCAAGTCTCTGACATAAAGGAAATTGCAGTTCATACATCACATCTACTACAACTTGAGAGTTACTAAAAACTAAAACCTTGCATATTCTGACAATTCATTCACAACTAATGGAAACTAGAATATTGTACAAAGGTCATCTGTATGATGGATTTGGTACATCATGATGATTGTGTTTTCAGTTATTGTTGTCACAGCCACTAAATCTCTATTGCAACCTTACTATCTTCTTGAGCACTATGAGCTATACCTTCTTTTATAATAGCTACCCTCACTTGCTATTGTGTCAAGATATACTTACATTCTCTATTCCCTAGAGTGAGGTTTCGCATTTTCATGTTTCGTTGTGTCATGCTTAGTCAGCAGTTCACACAATAACATCCTTGATATCATTCATTCAACACAAAGCTCTCATGCCCATCAAGAAATTCAATCCTAATCTCACAAATACAGCCAGTGGTGATACTCTCATTCTAAGCACTACTAGCCATTACACATCCTGAGGTTTAGTGAAAAAGACGAAAGTTAGCAAGCGAAATTTATGACCCTCTGTGTCCCCCTCCAAGTCCTCTTCCAAACCTGCTTATGGATTGACTCCCTTGATTCCAGTTGAAGCTGGCCAAAATATCAACTTTGACAATGTGCTGCTGGAACCCCTTCAACTTCCAAAGTCCAAGGTGAGAGCTACTCATTCAGCCTCTGATACCCTTTTGACCCTTTGTAATTAGTCACAAAATGACTACATGAGGGAATATCTGGATAAAAGGAAGTTATACCTAGCACAGATCCTGGCATCTGAGGCACCTCCATTTGAGATGGTGTGCAGCAGCTGTGGGTCATCAGGAGAATGGCGGTGTTTGGACTGTCTTGGACATCCTCTGTTTTGCCAGGACTGTTGCCAACATGCCCATCGGAACAACCACTTTCACAAGATTCAACAGTGGGGAAAGGAGTACTTCAAAGATTCCACCCTCCTGCAGGCCGGTCTTACCCTTTACTTTGGTCATGGTGGGAAGCCATGCCCCTCAATCCCCAGTGATGACTTCCACCAGGATGAGGGTGAGGATGAACAGATGTTTGGCCTTCCTGATCTCCCACCTGAGTTATTGGAGGATGAAGACAATGCCGAATTCAGCTCCATTCCTTTCACTCAAATGGAATTGGATGATGATGGATCATTGCTGGAGAGAGATGTTAGGGATAAAAGTACCCATCCAAAGAATGTCCTAGTCATTGTTCATAGCAATGGCATTCACCATCTTCCAGTCCATTGGTGCAGGTGCCCTGGACACATACCAGACGATATACAGGCTCTTGATCTCCAGTTCTTTCCTGCCTCCTTCAAGCAACTCAAGACTTTGTTCACCTTTGATGGTCTAGATTCTTTTCTCGCTGAGACTCAGGAATGAAAGTCTTCTGCTTGGCATTATTGCCAGAAGCTGAGGAGAATTACCTCTGCATGCTATCATGAAACCATTCCAGTAACTAACTGATAAAAGATTGAAATACTATTAATTCCCATGCTAACATTCATTCAATTTCAAAGGATCGATATCGGGAACTTCTCTGATGTACAAGGCAATTCCGAAACCTCAAGCATCTGAAGTGGCATGGCTTTGGGAATACATTGAAAGCCCAGGACTTGGGGACCTGGCCATCCTTTGCCCTGCCTGTCCACAGGTTAGTGTTAATTTGCCTGAAGATTGGAAGACCGTTGAAGAAACAGTAAGCACTACTATTCTGCAGTCTCCCTTAGATACTAAGCATATTTAGATGGATTTATACTTGGTCTTTCGCCATTGGTGGTAACTTTACAGCATCTCATCAAGGACAGAAACATCCCAAAGATGATGTGCCACTGACAGATGGCCAGAGCTTTATGACAGAGAGCTCAGATTATCAGGCTCACCATAATATAGCAAAGAAATTCAAGCCACCACCCTGTACATGCAACAAGTTCAAATATGATTGGAATGTCAATGTTGCAGGCTATGATGCAACTGGTATCAGATCGGTGGTGTGTCTTTGGCATGGATTTTTTCACTGTCAATTTCCAGAAAGGGGAGCAGTAGGTCCCTTCCAGTAGTAATTCTAAGTCTCCACCCAGGTTAATCTGGATCAACAGGCAGAAAAACATTGACTATGCAGCTTGTAAAGTCCTGAACAGCAAGACAATGAAGGGGATCAAACATGTGCTACTCAGATATGATGTCTTTTGTCAGTGGATAATCAACCTTTTCAATCAGGTGAATCAGTCACCCTTTCTGTCAATCCCAGAAGGACTTGAGATTGTAGGAGCGATTGGGGACTTTCATATCAGAGGACCTGTCAATGACTGCCCCCTGAGATATACATTGGCATACATCCCAGGGAGTGGTGTTATTGATGGAGAGATCTTGGAAGCTCTCTGGGTCATCTTAAACAAAACATCCTGAAGTGCCAAGGGTGCCACAATGGCCCATTGGAATGAAAATCTTTGCTTCAGAAGATGAAAAGGGCTATAGGGGTCAGAAGAGTCAAGAGTATGGATTACTATGCGCTAAAATCCAAACATGGTAGAGTTGTCATTTATTCATTTCTGGTCTCTCATATCTCAATCTGTCATGGGATCAGCCCCAGGTAAAGCCAAGATGCAGTTACAGTTGAGCCAGGAACAGCCTGCTGGAAAGTTCTCCACAATTGAATTCCTTTCAGAGGGGATCTCAATTCAAGAGTCTCAGTAAGTGATTAATAAGGGTGTTGTCAGTATTCTGATGCCATCATTTTGTCAGGCTATCTTTACAAAGTTACCTTAGACAAGTTGGTGGCATCCTGATGATGACTGAGCAAATTGAAATTACCAAGAAATGAAAATGAAGTCGGCTTCTTAAATAAATCTTGAATCATCAAAGGAAAGCTCATCATTTTCTCTGACCTGACTCATCATCCGAGACCATCAGCTTGTCCTATGAACCTTCCGAAGTCTTTGTGACTGGCAACAATGGTGAGATAGATCTAATACCTTGTCCAGTTTCATCCAATCTGTTCAATGACATTGGATCAGGATCCTGGCCTGAGACCTTCATCATAGGGATGCCATCATCTATGACCTCCAAAGCAATTAAAGAATGTGGCATTATGGAGGTGGCAAAACTTGAGTGGAACTGTGGAGTGGGCAGTGCAATGATAATCTTAAGGAAATACAGCTTATGCTGGGCAAGAAGGCCTTTTTGTTCATTACCAAGATCAGGCCAAAAGGTCCTAAAACAGGGCAGACAAAATCATGGGATAGCATCCACTCCACCGATCAGGCCTTATGACTCTATGCCCAAAACTATTGGGCTGCCAGGGAAGCGCTGGCCACATTGGGAGCTTCAGAAGAAACACTCAATTGATTCCAGAACTTTGATCACAGCCATCTGAAGATGAGTACCACTTTGTTAAACCCAAAGGAATCTGGATGTAAGTATGATTCCTTGCCATGGTTCTGGTATATGGACATAAGTGGGGACAGTTTATCTTCTAATTATATGAAAGAATGTAAGTGATTGAAAGCCCAACTGAATTGTAAATTTAAGAACCTTCCAATTCATTGTGTCAATGGGCTCAGAGCAAAAGCAGCATTCAATTGGGCGACAGAAGAAATACCTTGGTTCAGTATGAGATGAAATGGACAACAGAATACTTCAAGCATCAGGCAGCCGAGTGGCAAAAAAGAAAAGAGGATGTTACCTCTTTAGGACATAAGATGCATGCTGCCAAACTGGAAGTGATGTGGAAAGACTTTGCTGACAGAGCAAGGAGTTCATTTAGTAAAATGGGTGTTAATACAGATTAAAGTTGTGTGATACCAAGGTAGGATCAGACCACTTCACCCATCAAGTTGGAACACCTTGGTGATGTCAAAAGTTGGGTCGGTGGTGTAAGCATCAGTGATGGCAAAAGGTGGGTCAGCTGTGTGGACATTGGCAATGCCAAGTGAATTGGCAGTGTGGCCATTGGTGATGTCAAATGTTTGATTGGTGGTATGGCCATCGGCAATGGCAAACATTGGGTCAGCACCATGGACATCAGTGAATTCAAATGTTGGATTGGCATTCTGGACATCGGTGATTTCAATGTTGGAATGGCAGTGTTGACATCATCAATGGCAAAAATTGGATCAGTGGTGTGACCATTGGTGAAGGAAAAAAGTTGGTGGGCATTGTGGTCATCGGTGAATTCAGACATTGGATCAGCATTCTGGACATCAGTGGTGTCCTCATCAGCAATGACAAACTTGGATCTGCAGTCTGGACATTGGGGATGTCAAAAATTGGATCAGTGGTGTAGCCATCAGAACTGGTGCAAGTTGGGTTGATGTCGGCAGTGGCAAAAGTTGGATCAGCGGTGTTGCCATTGGCAATGTCAAAGTTGGGTCAGCAGTGTGGACATTGGCAATGTAAAAAGTTGGGTCATCAGCATAACCCTTCTTTGATTGGTCTTACTCCAACATGACACACAAGGAAATGAGGAGCCCTGTCAGTGCTATTTTTACTACTCCTACACAGTACTCCATCATGTTAAATCATCCTGTATCCCTGCCCTAATACTCATAACTCTTGCCTGACTCTCTGAGATGTTTTGATATGCTGAAATAATGGCTGGTAAGATTTCATTTGGGAGCACTGGATGGTGGCTCACTTTGTCATCAGACGTGGTGTTCTAAGACGACCATGGTCTAGTTTGAACTGGAGATACAGTTTAACAAGAAGAGGATCACTCACATATCCTCTGTAGTCCTTGAGCACTTCTTCCAGACTCATCCTCCACTCCTTTGCCCTGGAAAGCAAAACCCAGAGCTGTCCCATTGGGCCAGGCATGCTAGAATGTTCTTCGAAGTCATTCACATTGAATCCACCGATCTTTTCAAGAAGTCCCATGGGATCTTCCCCTGCCTTGAGAAAATCATGTATTTGATTGTAAAACTTGGGAACCACAATCTGGAAGCTCTTCAGAGAACAATTTCCCAGGAATTGCTGACCTGCACCCTGCCCAGTTTCAGCCAAGTGAATACATGTTGTTTCCCATCAGGTCACTTACCTATTCTTCTCAAATAGCTCCCAGATAATGCAATATGTCCTCTGTAGAATGATCTTTATCTGGTCTGGTTCTGACCATAAACCAGCTCTGTGATATTAGAAGATCCATGAAATCTTGTGCTTCAGTGTTATTTGAAAATGGAAAATCTATGACACCTTCCTGGATAAACGGTGGCAGTAGATTCCAGTTCACACTCATGATTGGTTATCTATGGATCTCTGAATGTTTCATATATATACATATTGCTTATTGATTGTTACATAAATTAGATAGCCACAAGCCATGAGACCCTTCTGATAATCAAGATTCCATCACCTACTTTTTGATCACCTGAACAAAGGCAAGCTGAGTCAGACAGTTGGACATTCCGCATCAGGGATTTCATCACCCAGTTCCACCTCACCTACTTCCCTTTCTATCAAGAGTTCCCCCACAGCCACATGCACCATTTGAAATGCAAGGGATGATCTAATAACATCTAATGTAACATACCATGTTCTGGAATCTTGGTACATTGGGGAAAAGGTCTTAATTGGCAATCTCAGGGGAAGCACTCATCCACCAAGGATCAAGGTATGGTTCCACAATCCTTGTCAGTTCAATGTCCACAGTAGCATCCCTGAGTGAAGTCAGGGTTTGCTTGAATGTCCTAATGTCAGAACTTGATATGTCAGTGACCATGAATGCAACTGTTTATGAAAAGGGGTTATGTAAAGGAACTCAACCTCAAGGATCATCCATCCAAGGATAATTTCCAGAATTTCCTAACACAAAATCAGATATGTGCTTATGAGGGAGTAATGCAACTTGCAAGTTCTTTCTTCATCCTGGCTTTCCAAATCAGATGATACTGATTGAGACCTGATTGCTGATGAGGCTGTTTGGCTTCAAGTGTCACGGCTCTAGCTCAGGAGCAGAGATAATTGACAACTGCTTGACATGTCACTTTCGGAGCACTCATCATCAGGCTTATTGCTATTGATGTGGATGATTAGAGAAATCAGCAGTCATTGCCGATCATTTATCAGAATCGGATATCAAAATCACTTGTCACCACAAAGTTTGGAGATAACAGATAATGTAATCTGAATTGGAATCGATTCATTTCACCTTTAACATGCTACCATCTGACTCACCTTTTTTCTTGACTGATGTCATATCCAAATACGTCCAGGAAAGATTTTGGTGGTTGCTTGCTAAGAAGGTTGAGGGAAACAAGAACAAGCCCATCATCAGAGAGCTGACGTCAAAGGTGCTGATCTTTGGCAAAGACAGTCCCAGCCCAGTTCCCCCACTTAATCTATTGGCTCAATTAGTGGTTGACTGTGAGCAAATAGCAATGGTAGCAGCTCAGGCATATTGTACCAGAGGTAATATTTAGATTTGGTCATTTCAAGTATACTTCCTGCCAAATTACTTCAGTGGAATTAAAAGATTGGGATGCTCAATTATATGACATGAAGTTACCAAAGAAACCTACTGGTCAAAATGATTCTCAGGAGGCATCCTGGAGTGTTGAAGGTGATTCCGATGGACACACGCTACTTGCCAAGCCAAGCATTGTCATAGACATGCATGGACAGATCGTAGTTTGGTTCCTGCCTTACACCCTGAGCACTGAAAGACAGGTGAGCAGAATTTGTTCATATAATACACCCCTTCATTCAGTCATATGGCATATGGCTTGTAGAGAATCCTTTGGGAGGCTGCACTGAAGATGGATGACTCCCTCGGAGGATTGGTTGCTCTGAATTTGACTAGCACACACTGGCATTTGAATCCTCGGAATTATAAACTGCCAGGAGAATGTCAGCCATATCCTGGCAATATAAATTTCTCACCAGCTTGGTTTCAGCAAGGACACAACATAAGATGCAGGTTTTCATAGTTCAGTGCCATTATGTCTATCTTCTGATTATTGTAGACATCTCAATACAAGCCCGAGATTTCCAAGACCCTTAAAGCTGAGATTGGAGAACTCGTTGACACTTGGATGGTTGGAAGAAACTTCAGAATCATTTGCACTGATGGGTGCCATGCTCAGCATTGTTCATCCAGAGTTGTATGAGATTGGGTGGGAAGTATTGAAGAAGGTTGCAAACAATCCAGAGATGGTAAAAGATGGTGAGGATGTTCTAAAGGTTTTACAGCTCTGGACAATGCCATTCTCTGGATATGGTTTGATTAGCAATTGCACCACCCCTTTGCATCAGGCCAACAATTCACAAGGGCCTTAGTATGACTGTTTAATGACCATTGGGGAGTATGAACCTGGCACTAGGTTGAAACTCAAGAACATTAGATTGGAGCTGCACTATGCTTCGGGAATAATGGTTTTCCTGTTGGGAAAGCTAGTCCGACATGGAACATCAGAGATTAATGGGGATTGGGTATGTATTGCCCAGTATATGAGGGATAATGTTCATGAGAGGGTGAGGGTGAGATCAGCAGACTGGACAACAGTGTCCAAGGTTTTCTTATCATTACCAAAGTACTGATTTGTATTTCCAATGATACAATTTTATTCTGTGATATGAGGGAGACTCAAGTGCAGGCTCGGACTCCCACTCAGGGTGCGATCCCAAGCCATGTGGAGATCACCGCTTTAGATTATACGGAGACGAGGGGTACATGGTGAATTTCCATCTATTCTACACACCATCATTCTTATTTCATGGATATTTGCTAGGATAATATATATTGGGGAGACAGTGATGATATCAACTGGCTTGTGAGCATACTCAAGTTCATATCTGATGAGAGCCCGTGTTGCTTGGCTGTCATCTGTAGGAAGACATGTTACGAGGTGAGGTGAGGTCAAAGTGATAATCAAGCAGTCTTACCTTGCATGGGTTTATTTATTTACTTATATGCTGCTTTTCACAGGTGTTCATATATTGCTGCCATCTACTTCCAGATGAGAAGATTCAAGCCGAGTTATAAATGATGTTGAGCTTCCATCTATCCCTCCACGATTTGGTTTGTTCATGCCAATCTTAATTTATAGTATGGAGTAATAGCCAATGACTGTATGTAGTTGACATTCCTGACAGGAATGACAATCAACCAGAATTTACACCATCCATCCCTCTTTCCACCTGCTACTTCATGCCAGTAATTGCTGACTCACATTCTTAGCATCCCACCATGCCATCATAAATGAACCTACAATATCATCAAGTCTTTATTGAATGAGCTTAAACCAGTTTTTTACCTCTGAAAACCCATGCAAAATGAATAACAAGAAAAATGGCATACTAGGCCTAGTACCTACCTGGCATGGCATTTAGAACACAAATCTGGATCACACTCCCTCCCCATTGAAGAGCAAGGGCAATCAAGTGTGTCACATGCTTTTGGCAGAACTTTAGATTTCGACCTCAACTTTTTCACCAGGGGCTTGCATTTACACCCTTGCCACCGAATTCTGCCTGTCCAGGGCCATCATCATGAGTCTCATTTCATTGAACCCTGGAAAGTGAAATAGTTTGAAGGTGTACATTTCCAAAAATTGCACCAACTAGTTCATTGGCAGTGTTACCCATTGTTGTAGCACAGGCATGAGGAGCTTTGGTCACACCAACATCATTCCTATCAAATGCTTCCACAGATATATTCAGAGCCATAGACCAAGCAATGAAGGACTTCTGTGCAAACCTCAACTGTCTGATCACCTTCTGCCCTACTCACTGTAAGCTGGGGCTGGAACTGATATCCATGGAGCAATGGGTGATCATGGCAAGTATGGGTGTTGACAACCAGGCAGCAATTATGGCCACAGGGCTCTCTCACCCAGCCCCATCCCACTACATCTGGGACTTACTTCACAAGTGCCTCACAATGGTAGCTGGATGGCACAAAGACCTGTTCCTGATGGTTGTATGGACACCAGGACAAACAGACATTGAAGGCAACGAACTAGCAGATATGGAAGTGAAACATGCAGCAAAACATGGCTCTAGCCCAACTAACGAGCTGCCAGCCCTGCTATGCAAACTGTGGCCATGAAGCAATCAGCAATTAAGCAGACATATCACCAGCACCTGAAAAAGTGAGCAGTAAAGGACTGGAAAAGATCCACACTATTCAGCAGAATGACTTTCCCTGCACTTGTGGCAAACCTCTCACCGAAACATGCCAGCCTACTCATACAACTCCACACCATGCACATACCACTCGCTAAGCACCTACATATATTGCATTGGAAAAGCCAAATCACCCATTTGCCCCTGCTGCCGACAACACAAGGAGACAGTACACCACTACATATTACAATGCCCAGCTCATCACAATGCTCATACCAATTTGATATGCCAAGCCAGCAGAAGTGCCTCATCACTCAAAAGCTCCTCTCATGTGCAAAAATGCTGCCCCACCTGTTTTGCTTTGTTGGACGATCTGGTCACCTCTGCTCAGTCTTCAGTGATGTTACTCCTGCCATGCCCTAACAGTATGTTTTATTATTATATCACAGGCCTCCACCCCCCTTATTCTGCAGTATAACCACTCAGGAATCGCTATGCAGATCCCAGCTGTTCTGTTTGATTCTCACCCATGGTCACTAGCTAGGTAGCCTACCCACATGTATATTCTCTACCATAAGGCCTTGCCTCGAAGGAGAATAAACACTGATTCAAAAAAAAAAAAAATACTCACTGTAAGCTCTGTCACTATTAGTAAAACCAACCCACAATATTCTGACATAGGGGTCAGTCCTTTATGGTGATGTGCATCCAGGTCTCAATATCATGAAACACATGTTGACCAATGTGAGCCTGAACTTGTGTGGATAAATGAACTCCTGTGATCATTTTTCAAAAATGTGATTCTTCTGATGTTTCAGAGGGATTTTGATAAAAAGGAAGGAAGCGTGAAGAATGTTGTTTCCTCCCTCTCCAATGTGTCACAGGGTGACACAGGGATTCTGACCTTGACCACTGATCTGTGCCTGACAAATGAAGGTTTCCAACTAGGCTTCCAAGCATGAAGCATGAATTTGTTCAATTAGTTACCTTTTTATGCAATGCATGGGCCTGTCCATTATAGTCAATAGTAGTATTGACATGGCCCATGGGCCCATTCATTATACAGTCTATTGCAGTATTGCCATGACCCATGGGCCCATCAATTATACAGTCTATTGCAGTATTGGCAGGACCCATGGGCCCATTCATTATACAATCCACTTACCATATTGACTAACATGGGCCAATCCATTATAGATGGTCTCCTACCATACTCATATACTACATGGGCTGATCCATTATCCATGATCAGTTGTTTGTTGAATGACCCCTGGGCCCACATATAACAGATGATCTACATATAGCCATACTCATATCACTGATGAGCCCATCCTATTTACATGAACTTACACCTACCAGGTGAGCCCACTCATTTACTATGGTCTATTATTATCTGTGGGCCCACATTAGCTGGACCATTAAAAACAGCTTAAAGCCACCATTAGTTGGTCCATTTGTAATGGGTGAAATACACTGAAGGTGCTGCACTCTGCAGAAAAACCTCGCATGAGCTACCAACAGGAGGAAAGAAGATCCATGGACAATTAGGAGATGTAACAGAAAAGTGTCCACCATGGATAATAGTGCCAACCAGTCCATCTGTAGCACGAATCTCAGCTGTTGAAAGATTCAGCCTGAAACAATGCAAGTAGAACATTGGAACTCACTATTGTCCATTTTATATCTCAATAGATCACTGTCAGGGCAACACCAAATCCACATTAGGATCTTTGTGTGGGCTCTACAAGAAGACACGATGAATATAGAAAGAGGGATCAAAATTTGATGTGATGTGATAATAATAGAACGGTTGGTTGACGAAGGCATTTCCGCACACAATGTGATGGTGGGAATCCTAAGAGAACACAACTGATGTGTCTCTTAGTATTTATTGGTTTA